>JASEVX010000714.1:0-58495 GCA_031761405.1 Serripes groenlandicus
ATCTTGGCAATTTAATCACCTTATCAAGAAAATTAATAGTCTAATGACCCATGGGTAATTGATGCTGGCATTTAATAGCCTAAAAGCTAACTGTTTATCGTTTGCAGATTTGAGAAAAATTTCACCCATAATGTGGGAGACTGTATGCTCCGATAGTCACTAGAAACTACTGATCGTAGACGGTTAATACAAATCGTTGAGTTTGATCGAGGACAAGATCGGTTAGCTGAATGTATATGAGCCGTTCCATGAGAAAACCAACATTATGGCCTCTGCGTAATGTATCGACCCAGACCAGCCTGCCCAGTCCGCGCAGGCTAATCCGGGCCGACACTTTCCGTCTCTGGGAGATAGAGGTATAGAGTAATGATTTCTGAAACAGAAAATACACAGGAGGCGAAAAGTGTCTGTTCGCGGGACGGCTCATTTTACATATAGCACGACCAAAAATGATATCGCTTCGACCAAAATGAAGACCTGTCAGTGAATATCATATATATGCCATGACTTACTAGCCCGTTGGCCTATTTCATACAAACCACTCGATGGAATTCAATAAAATGTTACATGAAGCTTCTATACCAAGAGGAGATGTGCATATCACAAAGTTCTTACAATTGCATGTTATTTTACAGAGTTATGTCCCTTTTGTTGGTCGTTTCGGTAGCCATATTTTGAGTCAAGGTGCTGTTTCGGGGGTATTCATCATCTTCAGTGATAGTTCTAGTTTGTATTGGTGACTATAAATCTCCATTTTATTCATCCTTAAATCTGCATTCAAACGGGTGAATGAACTTTTGTCTGTTCAGTATTTTCCACTGTCATGACCGTTAAAGCACTTGACTTTGATTGATGGCGCCTGAAAAAATATCCATTGTTTTCCAGTTGATTGAATCGTTCAGTAAAACCCTCATTAATGTTCTCCCAGAATTCCATCCATGTAATCAACTCTACAGCGTGTGAGGACCTCGTATCTTAAACTGTTAAAAAAAACTTTTTTTTTTTTTTGCACACTGCGTACATCTACACACAACTGTGAGTCATCGGACCTGAGCCGTCCTGCGAAAAACAACAACATTATGGCCTCTGCATAACGTATCGACCCAGATCAACCTGCGCAGTCCGTGCAGACTGATCCGGGCCGACACATTTCGTCTCAAGGGGATAGAGGTATAGAGTAATGATTCCTGATACGAAAATTCAAAGGAGGCGAAAAGTGTCTATTCGGGTAATCCTGCGCGGCATGCTTAGTTGATCCGAGTCGATACTTTACGCATAGTCCACAATGTGGGTTTTCTCGGGGGATGGCTCAACTGTTAAATAAAAAAAATAGTGTGCAGTGCGTACATCTACACACAACAGTGTGTCATCGGACGTCGTATTCTTAATTCTTTCAGCGCCGAATTGTTTAAAGTAGTATATTCCATATTCAAAATCGGGCCTCTCCATTACTCATGTAATCAAAGTTTAGACAATTTTGATAACTAAAAGGCAAACAATGCTAATTTCAGGTGAGACAGCTCGTTACGAGCTGACTCACCTGAATCAGTATTGTTTGCAAAAACCTCAATATTGCCTATGGCGCTGAAAGGGTTAAACTGTCTGTCATTTGATTATTAAAACTAGTTCCAATCACATTACGATTGAATATGTGTATTTCAACACTCAAATTTACATGAAACGATTCAACACACGCTTAAAATAGCTTTTGAGTTATTTTCCCTGTCTATTTAAGAAGACGGACATTACCTTAAACACGACCAAGATTAATGTTGTTTGCTAACGGAGCCTTTGTTTTTCTAGTTGATATACTTGTCCAGTACATCCTCGCTAAAATTCCCCTAGAATTTAACTTGTGTTATTTACTCTTTGCTTTATAAGTGTGATATTTTCTTATATTCTTTTCAAAATCACGTATTCCTGATTATGGGATCTGATAATATAATGATCAGTGCTGCAAAATCAATGTAATGTTTGGCGATCTTGTTGTATCTTTGAAACGGTATAAAATAAAAGTCATCGACTTCTTTAAATAACCTAATATTTCGAGCTCAAATAGTGCATTGGACTTTAAATTATAACCCTAATAATAGGCAGGAGCTCAACGATTTTGATTTAGAAACGAGGCTGATCACATTTAATTAATCTCTTTTTGTTAGCCCATAGTTTGATTATTTGGTAGAAATCAATTAACCCTTTCAGCGCCAAATGCAATATTGAGCTTTTTGCAAACAATACAGATTTCAGGGGAGTCAGCTCGTAACGAGCTGTCTCACCTGAAATCTGCATTGTTTGGCTGTGAGTTATAAAAATATTCCAAAAATCCTAAAACATGAAAATAGAGTCGTACGAGTTTGAAACATGGAAGAGTCTACTTTAAACAATTCGGCGCTGAAAGAGTTAAGTCAAACCTTCCGGTAACTCGTGTTGCACCGTGTTTCAACTCTATTCCGTTTCAGATATTGCGTAACACTTGCTTTTTAACCGTACACCGGTGGTTGATGTCGATGGTTCTGTCGTTGCAGTGCAATCAATTATCAGCGATTAGAAATCCATGAAATTAAACAGTTGTCTCTCATCGCTTTATTATTTCTACTCCCATCTATTTGCGTAGTGCGGTTAATTTATTCCGGCGGTTACACATCATACATCTTTGGTTATTTACATCTCCAATGATGCTTCTTGGTATGACAATGCCGATATACTTCGTATATATCGTTTATAGTTATTTTGATATACTTGTACATATAGAAAAGGCATAGTTTATCGTTTAACCCTTTCCCTCATATAGACGCTTTCTGACGCCTCTGCAGCAGGCGGCTTTTTGAAAACATAGTGACAAAAGAAGAAATTGCTCAAAACGACAAAATATGTTCAAAGTCGTCTGCTGCAGAATTTTCGTATGAGGGAAAGGGTTAAAGTAATTTAGTTTGCCAATTATAGAGTATGAGGGTGTACATGTAACTTTTGACAATCTTCCTCATTATCTTAAAGTTGAAATTAATAATTCTTAATAAAAAGTTGTTATTATAAAGGACTTGAGTACACAACTATATATCAGCCGTTCCACGAAAAAACCAACATCGTGGACTCTGCGTAAAGTATCGACCCGGATCAGCTTGAGCATGCCGCGCAGGCTCACCCGGACAGACACTTTTTGCCTCCTGTGGATTTTCTGTTTCAGGAATCATTACTCTATATCTCAATCCCCCTGAGACGGAATGTGTCGGCCAGGATTAGCCTGGGCGGACTGCGCAGGTTGATCTGGGTCGATACATTACGCAGAGTCTATAATGTTGGTTTTCTATTGAAGGTTTACATAAAGAATCCACATTCAAACAAGCAATGCAAAATGATGATTATGCGATTGTAATGAAGACGTTCTAGATCAGTAGGACTTAATTGAATGTGAAATATATAGAGTTTAATTAACATTGTTTTCATGATACGGGATTTAAATCCCAAGTGGAAGAGATTCTTGCGATATAAAAACGAGTGCGCCATAGCGCACGAGTTTTTATATCGCAAGAATCTCGTTCACGAGGGATTTAATTCCCAAATCATGAAAACAATGGTTATTAAACTATATATTATATACTCGGCCATAATTTTCGTTTTTAAACGACAATACCCCTTGCAGCTCATTTATTTTAGCTCAGAAGCGGAGAGATCTGAATGACGTAATCTGCCAGTTTTGCAGTGACGTCACAACGTGCGCACCGACAAATGTGTACATTGATTGAAATAAATACATGTGTCATGTCGATTCAAGCTCTTATTTGGGGATTTAAAAGTGCAATAGTGGATTATTTAACTGTTCATCAAGGAAATAAAGTGTTAGTAGTGAAAACGGAGCTTAAAAGTGTTTAACGATGAGTTTATTTTTGTCTTGAGGCATTTATCAATTGCAGCAAAGAAATATTTTCTCGCTGCATATAAACACGTTTTCGTGTAAACAATTGGAATAACTGAAGGCATATACATAAGTTGTTAGAGTTTTATTAATGATGATCTGATAATTTAGTGCAGTTCTTTCTATATAGAATAATAACATTTGGAAGCTGCGAGTTTGAACTGGATTCTATAACCATAAATCGTAATGTGACTGTGAGTTAAATTAATTGCCGTGTTGAAAGCGGGAGTGTTTACACATTGGCACAAGTTTTGACATTCTAGTCACTGTCTGAGTCACTCAGTGGCATAATGCGCCTAAATTTCATCCTTGGAGAGAATGGTGCTTCAACAGATGGTGGACTGGTGTAAATTAAAGTTGAAGGTCCCTCCATTGATTGTTGTTGATCCATGGAAAATGGAGGAGCTTGATGCCATAGCCTGTTTCTGGTGGTAAGTTTTGTTTAAACATTGTGATTGTTGTATGTCAGGTGAAATTGGTTGCATCAGAGTTTTCATTAGGCCAAGAGAGATTTGTTTCTGTTGTTTCTCATTTACTTTGGAATAATTGTTTACGCTTTGAATGTTTTTGTGACCACTCATTTGGATTGTTGTTGGTGGTGGCAATCCTATATCAACACACTTTTGAAGTTGGTGTTTCCTTATGCTGTGATTGGTCAATCTGCGAGGTTGTTCTGTATCATTTATACTTGAGCAGTTGCTTACCATGTTTTTGACCAATTTGTAAATATGATTTCTCCCCATGGCCTGATTTTTGTACCACCCTTGAGGGGAATCTGGTTTACGAAAAGCATTGACACTTAAGAAAAATGGACTGTCGGCAGACAGCATTTCAGAAGGACGGTTTTCCTTGTAGATATTGTATGCTTGTACAGGGCAACGATTCTCTTCAATAGAGGCCCATGCTTTTTGCTTAAACTGGTGTTGCGAAAATCCGCGCCTGTTCTGGTCTTGGTTTTTCTTTCCTTGATATGGCAAAGATATGGGTCGCCATCTTCATCATGGAGAACTTCAATATCGCCCCACTTTAAATCGCGCTGTTCTTGTCCCCCTCTCATACCAAGTACTAATGAAAAGGTCAAGTGAAGCAAATTTACAACCTGTTGTGGTGTGTCATGACCAAGCTGACCACATTCAAAAAGTTTCTCTATATCAGCGTCAGTAAGCTCATCACTTTCTCTAGGTTTGTTTCCCTGGCCATTCGCCTTTAAATGGCTCATTTTTGCCTTTATACACTGGTTGCTGTGAGGGAAAAGAGCGTTTTGGTTGACTTGATGTGGGTAATACTTGGTCTTTAAGTATCTGTCCAAGCTAGACATAAGGCCCCGTATTGGGGTATCACTAAACAGAGTCTGGTAGAGTCCGGTAGAGTCTGGTAGAGTCTGGTCGTCAAATATCCCACTATATCACTGTTTTGTTGTGTTTTTGTATTGAAATGAATAAAATAAAGTGCTATTGTATCATATAAATAAAAATAAAAAAGGTATTTGCCTATTTTAGTTCATTTTCGAGTGAATATATAGAAATATTATATGCGTGAACACGGACACTGGTAGAGTCTGGTCATTATTTAGCAAAAAATACAAAGTTTTATACGATTTTGAAGTTATTAAAAGTTTAATTTGATTTATATGCGTCATATTACATATTTATTTCTTAGGGCTATTCCAGTAAAACATATGTCCCACCCCAGGAAGGCACTTTCAAAATTGACCAACCCCCTTCAGAAGTTTATTTGACTAGAAAAGAACCCCCTTTAGAATATTTTCTGAGCAAATTCGGACCCCCTTCTGATTAGGACTTACTATAAGTGTATTCATGGTCCAACAGTAAGTTTCTGCTCTTGCATCGTAAGTAAAGATGTTGATTCTGACAGGAATTAAAATACACATGAATTTGTATTGAGGTTTAAGACTGATTTTCAACATCTTTGGTCATTTAAAGGCGGTCAGTTATCCATACCCTCTGTTCCTGGAAGACCCAGTACTAAGCCAAACCCAAACAACTGACAGTTTCCTCATATAAATCAGAGGCGGAGGCCTCGAACTCGGAACCTTCAGGTTACTAACCTAGCATATTACCAACCACGCCACAAAGGCCTTCATTAAGATATTTCAAATTAAATTTGAACAAGAAAATGTGTCCATGGAACACAGATGCCCCAGTCGACAGTCAGATGAACAAATGTAGGGTCACAAATAGCTTTATTCAACAATTAAACAAAATAACTTTTTTCCGATTTTCAGTACCATATCGTTTTGATCGTATCTCGAAAATTTGTCTTCAAACGAATTCTGTACACTACGTTTGAGAAATATATTATGTGGTTAAAACAAAGCGGTTTTTCTTCATCGGGCAGTCTGTCTGTCACAGTGATTCAGATTGCAACTCGGTCTTTTAAGACAGCTGTCCTAAATGTAAAAAAAAAACAAGGCCATTTTGTCCTAAACTTAAACAAGAGGGCCATGATGGCCCTGGATCGCTCACCCGATTTTTCTTTTCACTATAGCAATATAAGCCCTGCCTCCTGGTAGTTTCCTACCTTGGCTTGGCTTGAAAAAATCTAAGAGGGTCACCCTAGGAACATTTCTAGTAAATCTTTTGAAAATAGATCAGACACTTTCGGAGGAGAAGATTTTTTAAGGTCCACTATATCCATATAAGGCAAAATAGCTCCGCTCCCTGGAGGCCATTTTTTTATGACCAATCAAAATGGCTTCAAGATATCTGATGGAGGGTCACCCAAGGAACATTTCTACAAAATTATTAAACAAGAGTACCGCGGTACATAATACGCCCGTCAGGAACTTCTTTACAAATATTCTAAGTCCAAAAAGGGGCATAACTCATTCAAAAATTGACGAAATCCCAGGAAATATGAACTTGATCTGTGACACATCGCTACAAAGCCTTATACAAAATTTCAGCTCAATAGCTCAAAGTATGTAGGAAAAAAGTGTGGTAAACCCGGAGGGACGGAGGGAGGGACATGTATGACCATACCATAATACGTACCGTTTTTAAGAAACGGTCGTATAAAAATCGGCCTGACACCTTTGGAGGAGAAGATTTTTAAAGTTTTCACTATAGCCATATAAGTCAAATTAGAGTTAAATGATAGAGGGTCACCCAAGGAACATTTCTACAAAATTATTTAAAAATCGGCCAGACATTTTTGGAGAAGAAGATTTTTTAAGTTTTCACCTTAGTCATATAAGTCAAAATAGCCCCGCCCCCCTGGCGGCCATGTTTTTTGACCAATCAACACAGCTTCAAGGAATCTGATAGAGGGTCACCCAAGGAACATTTCTAAAAAATGATTTGAAAATCTGTCAACCAGTTTGGCAGAAGAAGAATTTTGAAGTTTTTTTCATTTCGTTGCCATGGAAACTAGAATTCTGCATGGATCCCAAAAATTTGAAGGAATTCTGGTGAGGCCATTGGGAGGATGCTTTCTGTGAAGTTTCAGCCCAATTGACCCACTGGTTACTGAGGAGAAAAAGTTGCCGGACAAAAGGCGATCACAATAACTCGCCTTGAGCAAAGCTCAGGTGAGCTAAAAATTCAAACCCAGAAAGGCCACTTTTAGATGCGCTTTCCAAACTTACACTTACTGATGAACACCTATTAAAAATCTGCAGCAATATTGAAAACCTTTTAGAATTACAGTTAATATACTAACAGGTTAAGAAAACATTGTGGCAAAAGGAGAAATGAGCAATTTATTCTTTTCCACAATGTTTTCAAAAGTCTTCTTCAGGTGACTGTCTAGCTTGTATTTTAAACTTATTTAGTGTTAAGCTGGAGTGAATTATTGTAATTTTCTCTTTAAACTAAATTTAAACATAAGTAAAGAGGGAAGAGAAAAAGTCATCTAATTGACTGTGGTTTCAGAGGAAAATGAAGCATTTCCACTATGTGACAGGTGATATACCTGGACAGTCTAAAATGTTTAAAAATTCAAGTAGGCTTGTATATTTATGATGTGGGGGATTCTCTTCTTTTTTTTAGACCAAAAAACGTTTTGAGTGTCTTGTAAATTATGGCCTTTTCATTTTCGCTGCTGGCTTTTATCACAACTTGTTCAAAGTTTGGCAGCAGATTTGCACAAATCACAGAGGCCTTATGGTTTTTGCTGTCTGCGTGCCTCTTTAATGTACTGGTCCGAAAATAGGAAGTCCCGTCTGTCAATGCATTTTAAGCTCTACTGGCCAAAGGCCAGAAGGGCTTATGTCGTGGCGATTTGTCCGTCGTCCGTGCGTGCGTCCGTAAACAATTTCTTGTTAACACGATACAGTCTTCACTTTTGATTGTATCTCAACTAAACTTATACAGTAGTTAGATATCCATGAGAGCTCGGTTCCTTTCGAAAACCAGCCAGATCTGCCCATGCATGACTGGATTATGGCCCTTGAAATGGTCAAAATTGCTATAAAAGAGCTTGTTAACACGATACAGTCTTCACTTTTGATTGTATCTCAACCAAATTTATACAGTAGTCAGATATCCATAAGAGCTCGGTTCCTTTCAAAAACCAGCCAGATCCTCCCATGCATGACTGGATTATGGCCCTTGAAATGGTCAAAATTGCTATAAAAGAGCTTGTTAACACAATACAGTCTTCTTTTTTTATTGTATCTCAACCAAACTTATACAGTAGTTAGATATCCATAAGAGCTCGGTTCCTTTCGAAAACCAGCCAGATCCGCCCATGCATGACTGGATTATGGCCCTTGAAATGGTCAAAATTGCTATAAAAGAGTTGTTAACACGATACAGTCTTCACTTTTGATTGTATCTCAACCAAACTTATACAGTAGTTAGATATCCATGAGAGCTCAGTTCCTTTCATAAACCAGCCAGATCCACCCATGCAAGACTGGATTATGGCCCTTGAAATTGTCCAAATTGCTATAATAGAGCATGTGAACACAATAGAGGCTCCATTTACTATCTGATCTTCACCAAACTTAGATAGTAGTTAAATATTGATGAGAGCTTGGTTCCTTTTGAAAATCAGCCAGATCTGCCCATGCAAGACTGGATTATGGCCCATGAAATTGTAAAAATTGCTATAATACAGCTTGTGAACACAAAAGAGCCTCCATTTACTATCCGATCTTCACCATACATACATGCTCTGGATTGAAAATGATCAAAGAACCATACCAGTAGAGCATAGGCCCTCATGGGCCTCTTGTTTATATGTTGTGTGCACAAATTGTAGCCGTTTTTCTGCATTGAAATATGCTCAGCCAGAAATTTTGAAACGCTCTAGACGATTTGACAGGCAAATCAGGTACAGTACTTATTGAGGAGTTGGGCATTTGTTCTTAATCGGCTGAATTTTGATTATTTTTTCCGTTTTAATGCTTGTCAACGCGTTATCTTTCCGAAAAAAAAAGCGATTGTCGAAAATGTTTTCGTTCCGACATTTTGAAAGGGTTTAATCCGGGTTCTTAAAAGAGGCCCTACGATTGGCTGATATTTAATGAGCCAGCCAATGAAATCAAGTTTTACATCAATGATCATTAAATAGACGCTTTACATGTAGTATACTTTAATGCATTGTAACTGCTATGAAGCGCGTACGTAACTCGACAAAACGCTTTTTGTTTATTATGAATCAAAATGCGTCTACTGCACATGATATTTTTCAGTTGGCTTCGCAGAGATTAACTCTAGCGATGTCATATTTCCGATGCCCGACGCCAATCTGATTCTGAATCTCTGCAGTCAATATAAATGAGCAGATACGGACAGAGGCAAAAAAGAAAATGATGCCCCCCTTTAGAAGCGAAATTGGACTTATCACCACCCCCTACAGTAGCAAATTAAGAAAAAGACCTTCCCCCTACAGAATTTTTTTATTTTGCCGTCCTGGGGTGGGACATATGTTCAACTGGAATAGCCCTTATATTATTTCTGCTGATAATAGGTAAAATAGTGGAATATTGAGGATTTTTAACGATAACATTGTGTTTCGTAAATCAAAATGGCTGACGTGAAATTTCTGTTTATAATGCGGCCCTATCGTACATCCTGAACGAGTTATGCACTAAATTCTATTTCTATTATGGGCCAACTAATTGATTAGGTGTGATCAACAGATTAGTGTTATAATTACCAAGATTTTAAATGTATGAAAACTACTAGATTGAAATAATTTTATGTTTTATATGTCATTAACATTAATTAAACCAAATGCTTAGAGGGCTATATACTTACTTAAAAGTAATTCATATGAAATTGCAGATTAAATTGAGTGACATCGACCAGAGTAAATTAATATTTTGTTCCGATGAAGAGTTTTCGACTTGTAAAGCCATTAACATATGTTTCCCACAAGCCAAAGTTCTTTGCGCGAAACATTTGAAGGATAATGCGGTAAATAAACTCAGTAATTGTCTTCCTCAACCTGAGGTTAACCGCATTATTTGCAAACTCTTCTGTCTAAATGGTATCTTAAGTGCTGAAACTGCAACCCCATTCACAGAAATGGACCAAGAAATATCCAATACACATCCAAATTTGACATATTTACAACGGATACTTACCAATTTGGAGAAGCATATGTTTCTCCCCAAACTCAAACATCCCCGGCTACCACAACAATGGTTTAATAATGCAAATGAGTCGTACAACCATGTTATCAAAAGGACGACAAACTGGGTAGTCCAGAAATTGCCCGACATGATAGAAAAGTTACTAGAACTTGAACAGTGTCAAACTCTTGATGTGAGAGGCGCAATACACGACTCGGGTAAATATTGTTTGGCGACACAAGCGTCGGTGCTACATGTTTCTCATGCTACATGGACACAGTTAAGTCCTGACCAGAGATCAAGGCGATTTATTAATTCATCGAACTTTAAGTCGCATCACATTTCAAGCATCACATTAACAGATAGGCAACTAACATTACCCTCCATTACGATAATTGCACGAAAACTCGGCAGGCGCAAACGCCTGAAAAATTGCAAAACATACACAATTGAAAATAAAAAACACGGATTATATTGAAACACATTCATGTAAAACGGACTGCATATTTTAGTTGCAAACCAACAACAATATATTTGTTATCAATCATTCGCCAATACCTGTATGTCAGTTGTACATTCGACATTTTCAACAATAATTCCTCTATATCTGTCTAAACTGTTAACGCTAGGACAAGGTTTATATTTGAGTACTGGTTATGTCACCAGGAAGCAGACATAAAGAAGCGGAAAATATAAACCAAAAACAATGAATAAAAATTCCAAAAAATGGAGCTCTGTGTAGGGTCTTTTGTGTTAACCTAAAATGAGATCACGTCACCAATTAGAAACGAATCAAACACACCTAAATCTTGAGGATACAAAATAAACCGGCATACATCTGTTAGAGATTCGGGTTGAGACAAATTTGTTAAGGGAGAATTCCTGGTTTGTCCTTTGCGAATTACTCGATTTAATAGCGAGCTGGCAGGGGAAGGGCTCTATATTGACTTATAGGTTTCGCGGGTAATGTTGGCCCCGGATTCACATGTCGGCAATGTCTGCATGCTAAACAAGCGCTGTGAGCACCCTAAGCTAGCACGCTCAACAGTGGTGCAGACACGGCCGGTAGCTGGGTGCTGCTGCTCGGCCATGCTTTGAATCTCTATCAAATGAATGTACATAGAACCAAAATCATAAAATAACAAATCCAAAAAATGCAGCTCTGTGTAGGGACTTTTACGGCTCTATTTTGGTAACCTAAAATGGAAAACATAGAATAAATTCCCAAAAATTATATAATATAGATCCAAACATCAAATTTTAGGCCATGAGAGAGTTCCCCCACGTGGTGGGGCCTGGATACAATATTTCGCAAAATGCATTTTATGAACTATATCAGGATATATAATTATTTTTCAAGTTAAAAAAAGAATGCAAATATGGTTTAGTTTGATTCTACTTTTTGCGGAATGTAGTATCTACACAGTCTCTTTAATTTCATATGAATTACTTTTAAGTAAGTATATAATTATAGCTCCCTAAGTTTTTGGTTTAATTAACGTTAATGACATATCAAACATAAAATTATTCCAATCTAGTAGTTTTCATACATTTAATATCTTGGTATTGTTATAATATAATTATAACACTAATCTGTTGATCACACCTAATCAATTAGTTGACGCATAATAGAGAGAGAATTTAGTGTATTACTCGTTCAGGATGTGCGATATTGCCGCATTATAAACAGAAATTTCACGTCAGCCATTTTGATTTACGAAACACAATGTTATCGTTAAAAATCCTCAATCTTCCACTATTTTCCCGATTATCAGCTGAAATAATATAAGAAATAAATATATAATATGACTCATATAAATCAAATGAAACTTTTTATAACTTAAAAATCGTATAAAACATTGTATTTATTGCTTAATAATGACCAGACTCTACCAGTGTCCGTGTTCACGCATATAATATTTCTATATTCACTCGAAAATGATCTGAAATAGGCAAATACCTTTTTTATTTTTATTTTTATGATACAATAACACGTTTATTCATTCATTTCAATACAAAAACACAACAAAACAGTGATAAAATGGGATATTTGACGACCAGACTCTACCGGACTCTACCAGACTCTACCAGACTCTGTTTAGTGACACCGCCGTATTGTGCTCGGTTCATAGTCCGACCCATCGACTTTCTTAATCTGAACAAGGAAATTGCCAAACAAAATGTCAAGTTCTGCAGGGGCAAGCTCTTCAATGCTTCTCATTTCATTCTGTGAAATCATGAAAGTTTTAAATAATTTTGCATCATGGTCAGTTTTTCTTACTGTGTTTTTATTTGCCTGGTTGCTAATGAAATTCATCACTTCTGCTTGATTAACAGGCTGGAAGCGTCCTGCAGATGAAGATGGTTTGATAGTTTCTCCAATATTTCCAGCATTTTGGGGTTGGAAAGAAATTACAGGACAACTTTCATCAAATTCACATTCTTGCAAAAGTTCTTCTATTTGCTGTTTAGTTAATAAATCTAATATTTCTGACATATTTACTGTTGAAATTTAAGATGAGCAGGTACAGTGGAGTTTCTTGTCAATTTTAAGCAGCAGACGACTCATTTGGATACCTTTTGTTCTGTTTATTATTTTATTTTTATGCCCCCGGAATCATAGATTCGGTGGGCATAAAGTTTTTGGCCTGTCTGCCAAAAAAAACTTTTAACCTTGACCGCTACTTTTGAACCATAACAGGTACGGCTACCATATTTCACATGTGTATTCCTTGTGACATGACCTTTCTGTCAGTACCAACCTTTTTGACCTTGCAACCTTGACCTTGCAACCTTGACCTTTGACCTAGATGTTGCCATTCTCAAAAAAAACGTCTTGTCTGTCTGTCTGTCTGCACGTCTGTCTGTCTGCACAAAAAAACCTTTAACCTTGACCACTACTTTTGAACCATAACAGGTACGGCTACCATATTTCACATGTGTATTCCTTGTGACATGACCTTTCTGTCAGTACCAACCTTTTTGACCTTGCGACCTTGACCTTTGACCTAGATGTTGCCATTCTCGAAAAAAACTTTAACCTTGGCCATTACTTTTGAACCATAACAGGTACGGCTACCATATTTCACATGTGTATTCCTTGTGACATGACCTTTCTGTCAGTACCAACCTTTTTGACCTTGCGACCTTGACCTTTGACCTAGATGTTGCCATTCTCGACAAAAACTTTAACCTTGGCCATTACTTTTGAACCATAACAGGTACGGCTACCATATTTCACATGTGTATTCCTTGTGACATGACCTTTCTGTCAGTACCAACATTTTTGACCTTGCGACCTTGACCTTTGACCTAGATGTTGCCATTATCGAAAAAAACTTTAACCTTGGCCATTTCTTTTGAGCCATGACAGGTAGGGCTACCATATTTCACATGTGTATTCCTTGTGACATGACCTTTCTGTCAGTACCAACATTTTTGACCTTGCGACCTTGACCTTTGACCTAGATGTTGCCATTCTTAAAAAAAACTTTAACCTTGGCCATTACTTTTGAACCATAACAGGTACGGCTACCATATTTCACATGTGTATTCCTTGTGACATGACCTTTCTGTCAGTACCAAAATTTTTGACCTTGCGACCTTGACCTTTGACCTAGATGTTGCCATTCTCGAAAAAAACCTTTAACCTTGGCCATTACTTTTGAACCATAACAGGTACGGCTACCATATTTCACATGTGTATTCCTTGTGACATGACCTTTCTGTCAGTACCAACATTTTTAACCTTGCGACCTTGACCTTTGACCTAGATGTTGCCATTCTCAAAAAAAACTTTAACATTGACCACTACTTTTGAACCATAACAGCTTGTGACATGACCTTTCTGTCAGCACCAACAATTTTGACATTGCGACCTTGACCTTTGACCTAGATGTTGCCATTCTCGAAAAAAACTTTAACCTTGACCACTACTTTTGAACCATAACAGGTACGGCTACCATATTTCACATGTGTATACATTGTGACATGACCTTTCTGTCAAAACCAAAATTGTTCACATTTCGACCTTGACCTTTGACCTAGATGTTGCCATTCTAGATTTTTTTTTTTACTTTGACCACTACTTTTGAACCATAACAGGTACGGCTACCATATTTCACATGTGTATTCCTTGTGACATGACCTTTCTGTCAGTACCAACATTTTTGACCTGGCGACCTTGACCTTTGACCTAGATGTTGCCATTCGGGGGCATCAGTGTTTCACAAACACATCTTGTTTTATTTTATTTATATTTCTTTTAGTAATATTTTATGTTAGATTTCTATTTTTTTTAATTTTAATGCTTATTTTAATTTATTAGTAAAAAAAATAGAGATTAAAAAAAGTAGTTCCGAAAATCCGGCTAGTGAGCTATATCGCACACTAGGCGATATTGCTCAGTAGACAAAGAGCATGTTATAGGTTTTCTCAAGTTGGGAAATCTCTATATTTTATCATTCAGTATATAATATAATATTGTAATAACAGATCAGATGTCACGGAGCTGCATACTGGTATAAACCTTATACGGTCGCAAAGTGTCAAAGATCTGTTTCTGTGTGACGAGGATGCCATTATGACGAGATCGTTTTCTTTTTTTATTTTCGAAATTTCTTTCTGTTGGAAATTTGTTTTACGTATATGACGAAAAATTACTAGATTTCTAAATGTCTTTTGTTTGTTTGTTTTTATTTGGTTTAGCCTCATTTCGTGGGTACAGTTAATGTTCTGTTGTAGGTCTTCTTTGGAGAAATTATTATTGTTTTAACCCTTTCCCTCACAGGACAATTCTGCAGCAGACGACTTTGAACATTTTTTTATCAAAAATTAGAAAATCTCTATAATTGAATGAATAACCTATGACTCAAAGTGGAAAATGTTGTGGCAAAAGGAGAAATTGCTCGTTTTGAGCAATTTCTTCTTTGTCACAATGTTTTTAAAAAGCTGTCTGCTACAGAAGCGTCAAATAAGAGGGAAAGAGTTAAAACATCGATCTTGATCAAAGAGGACAAGATGTCAGATCACGGTTTGTTATGCTCGTTCTCGTTATCACAAAGGAATCGACAGTCACCACAAGTATTGTTGAACATTTGGATAAAACCACACAAGACCTAGTATTTTCAATTGTTTCTCTACATGCTCAAATACATGTACTATAGCAATAATAACGAATATGTTTCCGTTTGAAAAAAAATCGGGGAAACCCACACAAGCTACTATGAGTAGCCTCTCTATATATGGTATTATTATTATAGTACAGAACATAAACCATATAGGGAGACTATTTATAGTAACACAGTCCTGTGTGGAATTTGTCCAGATGTTCTCAAACGGAAAAATAAACCATCATTATTAGTCGCCGGACTTCTATTTTTAATAGGTTTTCTGAAATCACATGGGAGGGGGGATTATTATTAGAAAGAAACACATTTAGATGTCTTGAACATATTACAATTGTGTTTGTTTAAAAACACTAAGTAATGACCCAACTAAAATGAAATAAATATTCCGATGTTTTACCGTATATACTCGGTTATAAGTCGCACTTTTTTACCTTCAAAATCGAAAGTGAAGTGGGGGGAGCGACTTATAAGAGGGTCAAGCAAAAATTCAGAAAAAATTACCCTCCAATTCACCGATCGTCAAAAACTGTGCAGGCCGGTCATTGATAAAAAGGGCGACTTAAATGATGATTTAACAGAATAAATCAAGTTTGATTGAAAGAAACATATCTTATAGAATTGATTTGTTTATAAAAACAAACACTAGAAAAAATATATAACTTATGAATGTACATTTAAAAAGTCATTTGTTCCAAGTTATTGTTTCGATTTCAGCTCGATTGGAAGCCATTTTGAATTTTGTGAAAATATAAATTGCGTGATTTTGGCCTGCATGGGTGATGGTACCAAATTAAACCATTAGAAAGCAAAAAACAAAAACAGATCCAATTAAAGAGATAAAAAAGTCGGACCAAAATTGTCATAATTAATCCACAAACAATCCCAAGACTACACACGGGGTGATTTAACACGGTCAATAATTAACGTTAAAGTGTATTAAGTACAAACTGATAAACATGCAATTATCGGCTTTTACCACTGTGATACATCTGCAGTATTTGAGAGTCGTAACAAAGACAATAACTGTAGCTAAAGTGTATTAAATACAAACTGCTAACAATGCAATTATCGTTTTTTACCCACTCTAATACGTACACGTCTGCAGAATTTGACCTCGGGTAATTTTACATGTAACACCTTTAGCTTGATGATAATTTAAACCTGTGTGGTTTACACGCGACAGTTGTGTTAGAATTATTTGACTGTTAGAATTGAGGTCGCTGAACCGTGGATTTTTATTAAAAAGGGTGAACAAACTCCATAAACGAAAGCTATATTATCAAACAAAGGGGAAATTAGCAATGTTTTCAAAAGTTTTCAGCTGCCTCAGAAACATCATGGGAAAAGGACGAATTTAATCTGAGTTAGCAGATTATCACTGTATGCGAATTAATTTCAGTTATGCAACGCCGATTTTTCCCTCCATCTACCCTCTACCCCTTCAGTTAACCCTTTCCCGCATACAACAAATCTGCAGCAAACGACCTTGGAAACAAATTGACAATATCGGGAATAAACTCCATAAATGAGAGCTATATTACCAAACAAAGGTGGAATTAGCAATGTTTACAACAGTTTTCAGTTGCTTCAGTAACATCATGGAAAAGAGACGAATTTAATATAGCAGATTATCTATATATGATTTTCCTTTCATCTACTCTCACCCCTGCAGGTCACCCTTTATTGCATACAACAAATATGCAGCAGACAACTTCGAAAACAAATTGACAAAAACGTGATTAAACTTCATTAAAGAGAGCTATTAGATAAAATAGCGTTGAAAAGCTTCTTGCTGAATATTTTTTCTTCTTCAACAATATTTGTTATTCTGTCTATAAAACAAAGGGTTAATCAAGACGAGTGTGTTTTCACATAACCTGGGGCCTTTTGTGACCGGACAAAACCGGTTTATGTATTCCCCAGTAAATCTCTTTAGATAAAACAAATTAAAACTAGTTGGACATCATTGTATGTTCAAATAATGTAAACAAAAAGCTGATGCTCGATCTTGATGACTTAAGGTTATATATCTCGCTTCTTATGATAGTAAAATCTATTTAGACTATAAATCAATGCTTACATAAAACTAATTGGACATTATATGAATGTTTTAAACAAAAAATCTGATGCTCGATCATGATGACTTGGGTTATATCTCGCTGCTTGTCATAGGGTTTTGACGTGAAAAAAAATCAAAAATCTAACTGCGACTTATAAGAGGGTCAATCATCAAACCCTAGACTTTAGGCCTCGAAGTAGGGGGTGCAACTTATAGACGAGGGCGACTTATAACTGAGTATATACGGTAGGTATTTTAAGTTTCTTTATTTTGACTCGCATTTATGTTTTTTTGTTCTATTTACGAAGACAAAACAGTCCCTATTAGCTAGACTGGTATACTTTATTTTACACTATATACTTCATGTACTCAAAAGGCGATAACTACAAACCTTTACGTCGCAGTCTAATTTGTTTACTTACGCGCACCTGTGTGACTCGCGAATACCAACTGCGTAGATCAATCTCCTTTGCAGAGAGCCGCTCTTTACACTCACTTACAAATAGTAAATTATAGGTGATTTAAAATGTTTCAATGTTCGAAACAAATGAAGAAAAGAACAAACCGAGATAAAACTGGTTTTAATGGAAAAATGACTTTGAACGAACACTCTGCCTATAAAGAGAGTTTCAAGAACGACACCTCTGCGAATAAGAAAGAATCGGGTCTTTCGTACACAATTATTTCGTCCTTGACAATTTTAAATGTGTCATTTAATTCCCTAAAGGCATATTGCTTCCGATCTGCATATTGTTATGCATCATTGACACAAGGGCGCTCATCATACTATAATTTTAAAACATGAGTAGTTTGTTTTTTTTCATTATAAAAAAAGATGGAAAGAATTAAAATAAATTAACATGTTGTAGGGCTAAGTTTATGTTCGGAATTAAGTTTAAATTTTACAACAATTTCAATGAGATTTAACTGTTTAGTTGATATTATATTTCGAAGGTGGTCTAATTTATAAATATTGGACTACATTTCAACATTTGTTAAAGCAGGGTTTTCCATGACACACAAATCCTGCGTCATTGACGCATTTTCAATTCAAATGACCCCCAACAATTATATCTGTGCTACCCTATGGACGCAATGTCGGTAAATCGAAGTCCATTCTATAATCTCGGTTTTCCAAAAATCTATATTTAACTTAGTCCTTATCCTTTTAATCCACCTCTTAGAGGCCCGACGTTTAATAACTCACAATGTGGTCGATTTGAACCGAGGATAACCGAAATATGGTATTGTGGGTATTGTTGTTAAAGTACACCAAAATGGATATTAAACGGAATAGTTATATATCTTATTCAAACAAGTTTGGGTGATATTTCGTTTATTTTCTTTTACCAATTTCGTCTAGTTTATTTAACCGAAAATAAATTTGTTACAGATTTCAAATTTTTCGCCGTTGTGAATTGAATTTGATAGATTAAAGTGGTAAAGAGGTAAGCTGCATACATTTTAGGCTCAAATTAATATAATAATAATTAAAGATATGGTTTTTTGTATCGTTGCGATAGCTGTCAAGGATATAAACGGCATAATAACGTGAATCGAGTCTGTCTGAAACATGCAAACATGCCATGGATTTAGACTTCTGTTGACCAATAAACGAGAAACCGAAATTCTAAATTATTTGGACTATATTTAACTCTGAATGACTGATTTACGCTTTATAGATAACATAACCTTTTGTCTGCAGCTAGAGCCTTTGGTGCTCTTAAACTTCGTAACAAGTAACTAAAATTAGACTGCAGTGCATTATTTATACTGTATACTATAAAATAATTTTATTATTTATAGCATAGTTTTAATGCTGCAATTTGCATGCATACAAGTGAACAGAAATTAGTGAACTGAATTGAGTTACATCCAAATCATAATCATAATAATAATCAAAGCGCTGAAGGCACAGCATTTGTTTGGGTACATAAAACTGTTCAAACATTTGCCTTTGCATAGATGTGTGATTTATAAACTATGCATTGTTTATAAATATTACAACTTCCGGTAAAAGAATAAATGACGCATCAGTTAATTTGCCATTTTAGTTGTCTATAAAAATAAATCATGAGACATACATGTGAATATTATATTTAATTTCCAAGTTTCAAAAGACATGAAAAACAAATGGATAACCATTATGGCCCCGACTCACTTATCTAAGTATTTACCAATTTTTGTTACAAAAAAAATCACAATTGACCAAGGGTTTTCTAAAATCTTACTCAAAAGCTTCCTGCTTAACAAGAGATTTTTCAAGTTTTCACTTTAGCCATATAAGGCCAAATAGCCCTGCCCCCTGGCGGCCATGTTTTTCGACCAATCAACATGGCTTGGAGGAATCTGATAGATGGTCTCCCAATGAACATTTCTACAAAAAGAATTGAAAATTGGCCAAAAACCTTCGGAGGAGAAGATTTTTCAAGTTTTTACTATAGCCATATTAGGCAAAAAAGCCCCGACGGCTGGCGGCCATGTTTTTCGACCAATCAACTTGGCTGGAAGGAATCTGATAGAGGGTCACCCTAGGAACATTTCTACAAAATTATTTGAAAATCGGCCTGACACTTTTGGAGGAGAAGATTTTTTTGAGTTTACACTATAGCCATATAAGGCAAAAAAGCCCCGCTCCCTGGCGGCCAAGGAACACTTCTTTAAAATAATTTGAAAATCTGCCAACCAGTTTGGTAGAAGAAGAATTTTTAAAGTTTTTTTATTTTCGTTGCCATGGAAACCATAATTCTGCATAAATCACAAACATTTGAAGGAATTCTGGTGAGGTCAATGAGAGGATGCTTTCTGTGAAGTTTCATCCCAATTGACCCACTCGTTACTGAGGAGAAGATGTTGACGGACGACAGACGCCGGACAAAAGGAGATCACAATAACTAACTTTTAGCACTTCGTGCTCAGGTGAGCTAAAAAAGAAACATCTATCCAAATGAAAGAGTAATTGAAATCATGTAGAAAATATTGTGGAAAAAGCAATACTAATATTTATATGAGCACTTTAAAAGAAACATGCTTCAGACTTCAGAGGCTTTTTAATTCATTTGCATTATAAAAGGATTAAATGCTCCAGAGAAAACCAATACCTGTGCCGTCCGAATTTTACTCTACAGTATACACCTAAGCTGGCCGCTGTTTCCTTTAAAGGGTGTTTAAGCTTGCCAAATCAATTAAGGATGCGTGACCATACACTGTTAATTACCATTGTGTACGAGTGTCATTCCAAACAAATTATAAATGTAACCCCTTTTCCCAATAAACCTATCATATACATGTATGTATTTGTAACTTGCCGGGATGTGTCGATACCGTCATGGTACAATGTGATATATATGCACAAATTGGTTTCACAAATCTTGTGTTAATGCACCTGTGGATATTTCGACAACAGATGCGGACTTTAATTGTAACTTTTGTTAATTATTTGGCTATTATAATGATAAGATATGTGATTAAATTGGCAACATTTAAGTTTTTAGCTCTACTGGCCAAAGGCCAGAAGGGCTTATGTCGTGGCGATTTGTCCGTCGTCCGTGCGTGCGTGCGTGCATGCGTGCGTGCGTGCGTCCGTAAACAATTTCTTGTTAACACGATACAGTCTTTACTTTTGATTGTATCTCAACCAAACTTATACAGTAGTTAGATATCCATGAGAGCTTGGTTCCTTTCGAAAACCTGCCAGATCCGCCCATGTATGACTGGATTATGGCCCTTGAAATGGTCAAAATTGCTATAAAAGAGCTTGTTAACACGATACAGTCTTCACTTTTGATTGTATCTCAACCAAACTTATACAGTAGTTAGATATCCATGAGAGCTCGGTTCCTTTCGAAAACCAGCCAGATCTGCCCATGCATGACTGGATTATGGCCCTTGAAATGGTCAAAATTTCTATAAAAGAGCTTGTTAACACGATACAGTCTTCACTTTTGATTGTATCTCAACCAAACTTATACAGTAGTTAGATATCCATGAGAGCTCGGTTCCTTTCGAAAACCAGCCAGATCCGCCCATGTATGACTGGATTATGGCCCTTGAAATGGTCAAAATTGCTATAAAAGAGCTTGTTAACATGATACAGTCTTCACGTTTGATTGTATCTCAACCAAACTTATACAGTAGTTAGATATCCATGAGAGCTCGGTTCCTTTCGAAAACCAGCCAGATCCGCCCATGCATGACTGGATTATGGCCCTTGAAATTGTCCAAATTGTTATAATTGAGCATGTGAACACAATAGAGGCTCCATTTACTATCTGATCTTCACCAAACTTAGATAGTAGTTAAATACTGATTAGAGCTTGGTTCCTTTTGAAAACCAGCCAGATCCGCCAATGCAAGACTGGATTATGGCCCATGAAATTGTAAAAATTACTATAAATAATACAGCTTGTGAAAACAAAAGAGCCCCCATTTACTATCCGATCTTCACCATACATACATGCTCTGGATTGAAAATGACCAAAGAACCATACCAGTAGAGCATAGGCCCTCATGGGCCTCTTGTTTACTTATAACAGCCTTCAAATACAAATTATATAAGAAAGGTTATGGGAATTAAGAAATTGTTTAAATAAGTAAATTTTCCTTTTCCCACAATGTTTTCAATATATGTTGCTTTTTACTGTTTACACAGCAAGAAAAAAACATTTAACTTATTTGTTATAGATTAGTATTATAGTTGTATATATATATAATTACTAGAAACAAATTAAGATTAAAAGTGTTGTATATATATATATACTTATTGTTTATTTGTTATTTAAATTGTTCTGCCCCTTCCAAGTACCCTACAGAATAGAATGTTGCATGGATCATTTGCCTCGTAGTATGGCACATGGAAAACTGTTGAAAGTTACAAAGTAGAAAATGAAGAGGCCCAACAATAACTAGAACTCATGACCCTTCAATCGATTGTAAAGGAGAGGATATAATTGAAGCAAAACCTATGGCTAGTTACTAGCAACCTATTCTATTCTTGCAATGTTTTCAAATTTCGTCCGCTGCAGATGCGTCAAAAGACATTTACTTGTCGGAAAATCAATCCATCAATTCTCTTTATTGATATCTATAGATATGATATAAAGAGGAAAGTTGTTAAAACACTTTACAAAGAGATTCCATTTCAGCATGATCTCGATTTTTGGTTTAATCTATATCACTGATAAAAGCAATCAAACACATTATATATTTACAAAGAAAACCCCGGATATGATCATATGTAACAAATTATACACATTTGCCCATCTTTAATTAAACATTTTTTACAACAAATCATAGCGTCCGCAGATTTGCTCTATATTCTATTGCGTCCGCATTTTCCCTCTATATTGCATTTGTCCGCATTTTCCCTCTATAATGTATTTGTCCGCAGATCGCGTCCGCACTTTAGACCCTCCCCCCATACCGTTGTATTTATAAATAGAATTCGACGATCACGATTTCTCTGCAAATGTGTTACTCTCATTTTAAATGCATTTTATGACGCACATATTTGTTTTTTTAATTCTTTATACGATATTTATATGGCCGACAAGTCACAAAGAAAATATTTTCAATTCTGTTTTTATCTACCGTATATCCGCGGCCATAAGTCGACTTCGGCCATTAGTCGAGGGTCCAGTTTGACCCCAATTTCGGTGGTTTTGAGGTTACTCCCAGCCATAAGTCGGGGGTCGACTTTTTAAAAATTTCGGCCAAAAATTAAAAAAAACATGGTTCTCGATGTAAAACTGGATAATGATACATTAAGATAATAATGCACAAACCTGATTTTATAAATCCAAATAAGCCAAACAAACTAACTAGTCCAAATTTCTTAATATATGTTTTAATCTATAAAAATAAAAGAGCGAAACTCGAACAAAGGGTTTTGTCGATATCTACCCTTTAAGACACATTTGTCCGATTTCACACATGAAAATTAATCCTTTCAATGTTTTCAAAAAATGATTAGTTAAAAGTAAAACAAACACAGGAATTATTGCATTGACACAGTTTATTAAAAGTGTGTGTAATAAACAGAGAGGTGAAGACAAGGGTTGTAAAGGTCTATGGAAAGAAGTTTGGACTCTATGGTTATATGCAAACGGTTGTAATTTCCCCTGGAACAGGCTGTAGTTACAACCGACTTGCATTAGCCCTATAACTAAACTGTTTGTCGCGTGAAAAACACAGGGCTCAAATAAATGACGTCACTAATTTACCAGCTGAGATTGTAGGCCGCGACAAATAAAATACACCCATATAAATTAATGTTAAATTTACGATCCTATTATAGCTTAGTAATACTTGTGTGATTAAACTGCACATACTCTTTTTGTATGACGTAGCTCATTTGTTGGGGAAAATGGTTTGCGGAAATAAAGGTCTATATAGATTTCACTCTTACCCATTTTCACATGCATTTATACGCATCTGCAGCAGACTTCTCTTGATAGAGCTCTGACAAAAGGAGAAATTACTACATTTTCTTTAAATTGGACAAATTAACTTTGAATTGAAAAGGATTTTAAAGGGTATGGTATTTATTTTTCCTTTGTTTACGGCTTTGAAACTAGATAAAAAAAATGTAAGGAAAGGATGCATCGCTGATAAAAAGCAGTATCTCTATTTCTCACAACGTTTTCTTTCCAACACTGTCTGCTACATCTGCATTTAAAGTTACAAATACGTGGTAGTAACTGTTTACAATGAGGTACCTCCAACTCGATGGTTATATGCAAAACGGTTGTAATTTCTCCTGGAATAGGCTGTAGTTACAACCGACTTGCATTAGCCCTAAAACTGTTTGTCGCGTATAAAATATAGCCTTAGGAGAGATTGTCATTCAGTCATAAGTCGAGTCCCTGCTTCAACACCAAAATTTGAGTCTCAAAAATTCGACTTATGGCCGCGGATATACGGTACATTTTCAATGCGTGATTGAAAATTCAAATACCGTATCTGGAGCTTAAATCGGAAATAGTTCTCCCTGTAGCAGTTCACTCATTGAGATTTATAAATCTCTCCGCATTCATGTTTTAAAATACAATGTTTCATTTTATTTCGTAACTCTCTTTGAATATAAGAACCACATAAGAAAACAAAGACGATATAAATATATCATTATTTCAAAAATCGTGATACATTTGAAAAGTAAGAGCAAGTATTGAGTACTACTTTCACGCGTATGAAATTTAGGAACTTTTCCATAAGACGTATGGCTTCAGAATTGCAGCTACTAAATTTGTTTGTTCCAAACAAATAAAAACAAAGAACAACACACTTGTTTTTATTAGCTCCACTGGCTGAAAGCCAGTCGAGCTTATGTCATGGCGAATTGTCCGTCGTGCGTGCGTGCGTGCGTTAACTTTTTCCTTTAAACAACTTCTTCTCCCTAACCACTTGGCCAATTTGGTTGAAACTTCATGGGAAGCATCCTCTCAATGTCCTCTACTAAATTCCTTCAAATTTTTTTGATCCATTCAAAATTCTGGTTTCCATGGCAACCGAAAGAAAAAAATAGTGAGAACTTAAAAAATCTTCTTCTCCGAAAGTGTCAGGCCGATTTTCAAATAATTTTGTAGAAATGTTCCTTGGGTGACCCTTTATTAGATTCCTTCAAGAAATTTTGATTGGGCGAAAAACATGGCCGCCAGGGGGCGGGGCTTTTTTGCCTTATATAGCTATAGTGAAAACTTAAATAATCTTCTTCTCAAAAAGTGTTCAGCAGATTTTCAAATAATTATGTAGAAATGTTCCGTGGGTGACCCTCTATCAGATTCCTTTAAGCCATGGTGGTTGGTAAAAAAAATAGCCACCACGGGGCAGGGCTGTTTGGAGATTTTATTTTTGCCTTATGGCCGTGGAGCGATACTGGCCCTCTTGGGCCTCTTGTTTAATGTTTTTAGCTCACCTGAGCTTTGCTCAAGGTGAGTTATTGTGATCGCCTTTTGTCCGGCGTCCGTCGTCCGTCGTCCGTCGTGCGTCGTCCGTCGTGCGTCGTCCGTCGTGCGTCGTCCGTCGTGCGTCGTCCGTCGTGCGTCGTGCGTCAACTTCTTCTCCTCAGTAACCAGTGGGTCAATTTGGATGAAACTTCACAGAAAGCATCCTCTCAATGACCTCACCAGAATTCCTTCAAATTTTTGGGATCCATGCAAAATTCTGGTTTCCATGGCAACGAAACCGAAAAAACTTTAAAATTCTTCTTCTCCCGAATTGGTTGGCAGATTTTTAAATAATTTTGTAGAAATGTTCCTTGGATGACCCTCTATCAGATTCCTTCAAGCCGTGTTGATTGGTCGAAAAACATGGCCGCCAGGGGGGGTGGGGCTATTTTGCCTTATATGGCTATAGTGAAAACTTAAAAAATCTTCTCCTCCAAAAGTGAAAGGCTGATTTTCAAATAATTTTGTAGAAATGTTCCTTGGGTGACCCTCTATCAGATTCCTTCAAGCCATGTTGATTGGTCGAAAAACATGGCCGCCAGGGGGGGCGGGGCTATTTTGCCTTATATGGCTATAGTGCAAACTTAAAAAATCTTCTCCTCCAAAAGTGTCGGGCTGATTTGCAAATAATTTTGTAGAAATGTTCCTTGGGTGATCCTCTATCAGATTCCTTCAAGCCATGTTGATTGGTCAAAAAACATGGCCGCCAGGGGGCGGGGCTATTTTGCCTTTTATGGCCAAAGTGAAAACTTAAAAAATCTTCAACATCTTCTCCTCCGTAACCAGTGGGTCAATTGGGATGAAACTTCACAGAAAGCATCCTCACCAGAATTCCTTCAAATTTTAGGGATCCATGCAGAATTCTGGTTTCCATGGCAACGAAACGAAAAAAAAAATCAAAATTCTTTTTCTCCCAAACTGGTTGGCAGATTTTCAAATAATTTTGTAGAAATGTTCCTTTGATGACCCTCTACCAGATTCCTTCAAGCCATGTTGATTGGTCAAAAAACACGGCCGCCAGGGGGGGCGGGGCTATTTTGCCTTATATGGCATTAGTGAAAACTTAAAAAATCTTCTTCTCCAAAAGTGTCAGGCTGATTTTCAAATGATTTTGTAGAAATGTTCCTTGGGTGACCCTCTATCAGATTCCTTCAAGCCATGTTGATTGGTCGAAAAACATGGCCGCCAGGGGAGGGGGGGGGGGGGGGGGGGGGGCTATTTTGCCTTATATGGCTATAGTGCAAACTTAAAAAATCTTCTTCTCCAAAAGTGTTGGCCTGATTTTCAAATAATTTTGTAGAAATGTTCCTTGGATGACCCACTTTCAGATTCCTTCAAGCCATGTTGATTGGTCAAAAAACATGGCTGCCAGTAGGCAGGGCTATTTTGCATTATATGGCTAAAGTGAAAACTTAAAAAATCTTCTCCTCCAAAAGTATCTGGCCGATTTTCAAATAATTTTGTAGAAATGTTCCTAGGGTGACCCTCTATCAGATTCCTTCAAGCCAAGTTGATTGGTCGGAAACTATGGCTGCCAGGGGGCGAGGCTTATATAGCTAAAGTGAAAAAAAAATAAACAATCAGGTGAGCGATTCAAGGGCCATCATGGCCCTCTTGTTTATATCAATCACTTGATAATAGAGTTCTAATTTTGACCCCCAACATTTATAAGATGACCCTCAACTTTGATGACAAGGGGGTCACAATGACCCTTAAGTTTAAAAGCTTAGGGAAAACCCTGTTAAAGTATGATATAATTAGGATGCCAAGCTAATATCATTTTGAGAAAAAGAGAAAGCTCATGTCTTCAGCGATTTAACCCTTATCTCATTGTTTTAAAAGTAGATTGCTGCAAAGGTGTCCACTTTTGACTTTAAAGAGGAAGGGTAGAATGACCTGCTATTGCATGCAAATTCTAAATTGTCTGTTTTGTGGTTTTATTGAAAAATAATAAAATTCAAATATTCTGACAAACATCTTGAAAAGTGTATGTGGAATTCACAAATCTTATAATATGCCCCTCAGTTGATAACTGTTTATTCAACTACTATAATGTTAGTGTTATGCATAACTGCACTATGGATATCCGGCGACATTGATGCGTTGCATCAACTTTCTCTTGTTTTTAGCTCACCTATGCACGAAGTGCAAGGTGAGCTATTGTGATCACATTTTGTCCGGCGTCTGTGCGTCGTGCGTCGTCCGTCGTCCATCGTCAACATTTGAGCTTGTTAACACTCTACGGGCTACATTTTGCATCCAATCTTCATGAAAGTTTATCAGAACGTTCATCTCCATAAAATCTTGGACAAGTTCGAAACTGGGCCATATGAGGTCAAAAACTAGGTCACTAGGTCGAATTGAAGGAAAATCTTGTTAACACTCTGGAGGCCACATTTTCAACTTGAGCATATTGAAACTTTATCAGAATGTTTGTCTTGATGATATGTAGGTCAAGTTCGAACATGGGTCACGTTGGGTCAAAAAGTAGGTCACTAGGTCAAATTGAAGGAAAATCTTGTTGACACTCCAGAGGCCGCAATTTTTGCTTCAGCAGTTTGAAATTTTGTCAAAATGTTTGTCTTAAAAATTTCTAGGTCAAGTTCGAATATGGGTAATGCCGGGTCAAAAACTAGGTCACTAGGTCAAATTGAAAGAAAATCTTGTTAACACTTTTGATGCCGTATTTTTTGCTGCAGCAGCTTGAAATTTGGTCAGAATGTTTGTCTTAAATATATCTAGGTCAAGTTCAAATATGGGTCATATTGGGTCAGAAACTAGGTCACCAGGCCAAATTGAGGGAAAATCTTGTTAACTCTGTAGAAGCCGCATGTTTTGCTTCAGCGGCTTAAAATTTGTTCAGAATATTGAGCTGAATGATATCTAGGCCAAGTTCGAATATGGGTCATGTCGGGTCAAAAACTAGGTCACTAGCCCAAATTGAAAGAAAATCTTTTTTTTACACTTTGGATGCCGCATTTTTTGCTTCAGCAGCTTGAAATTTTGTCAGAATGTTTGTCTTAAAGACATCTAGTTCAAGTTCAAATATGGGTCATATTGGATCAGAAACTAGGTCACTAGGCCAAATTGAGGGAAAATCTTGTTAACTCTGTAAAAGCTGCATTTTTTGCTACAGCAATTTGAAATTTGGTCAGAATGTTTGTATAAATGATATCTAGGCCAAGTTCGGATATGGGTCATGCCGGGTTAAAAACTAGGTCACTCGACCAAATTGAAGGGTAATCATGTTAACACTCTGGATACTGCATTTTTAATTTCAGCATGATAAAACTTTATCAGAATGTTTTTCTTGATGATATGTAGGCCAAGTTTGAATATGGGTCATGCTGGATCAAAAACTAGGTCACTAGATCAAATTGAAGGAAAATCTTGTGAACACTTTGGATGCCGCATTGTTTGCTTCAGCAGCTTGAAATTTGGTCAGAATGTTTGTCTGAATTATATCTAGGTCAAGTTCAAATATGGGTCATATTGGATCAGAAACTAGGTCAATAAAGGAAAATATTGTTCAAACTCCGGAGGCCGCATTTTTACTTTGAGCAAGTTGAAACTTAGTCAGAATGTTGTCTTGATGATATCTAGTCCATGTTGGAATATGGGTCATATCAGGTAAAAAATATAGATCACTAGGCCAAATGAAGGAAAGTATTGTTAACACTGTGGAGGTTGCATTCAGAATAATTGTCTTGATGTGTTTTGCATTGCAGTACATTGTATAATTAAGGTGAGCGATCCAGGGCCATCATGGCCCTCTTGTTATTGTATTTGAATCATATAGTTTGTATGGATTTTGTTTTCAAATCGAGGGCTTGGTGTGAAACGGTTTAACTAAAACCTATTTTGAAAACCCTGGTTTAGGGGCAATTTTGACTCCTTTGTAAACAATGCAAATTACTGAGCAATGGCACCTAAATTTCCATTGTTTACCAAGAAAAATGAATAAAGACTTCATGGCGAGGTGATTAACCTTGGTAAAAAAATAGCATTTTAGTTACAACCGTTTCACGCCAAGCCTTCGAAATGTTCTCAAATGCGAATTAGGACGCCCGTGATTCAACACAATTCTTGTTACAAGAGAACGTTTTAACCCCGTCATTTTCTGAGCATGCATGAATCTCAAAAGATTCGAACATACTGTTCATCAGCTCATACCATGTGGAAATACAGTAGTGTAGAGGAAGAGCGTTGGCCTTTCGTGCCAAAGGTTCCGGGTTTAAAACCCCTGATGAGCGGCTTCTGCCTTTAAGATTTTTCACACAAACGGCGCGATTTCTGGTTAAGTGTTCCAGGAAGCAGACAATGAGCGTGATTAATATAAGCTGAAAGCTTTTTTGCGCTATAAGCTTATTAAACTAAACCATAACGTGTTATGAGCATACTGTTTATCACCAAGTAATCGAACGCCAGCTCATGTCTTGTTTTGTGTGTACTTCTTATTCAGAGGTCCAGATAAGGAGGGGTTTACAGGTATTTTCCCCCGCAATATCTCTCTTATTATCCAACCAAACCCTATGTTGTAAGTACTCAAAAGAATCGTCTCATTATAACGATTCTTTTGGGTACCTACAACATAGGGTAAGCGGATAAAATAAGGATTTTAGAACAAGCGAAACGCTCCTTATCTAGATCTCTGGTGTTATTGATGTTTTACAAAGAGTCCTTACACAGGGCCTCCGCTGTCGGTCGCCAAAGTCGCCAATTGCGAAGAAATAATAAAAGTTGCGCAAGAAAAAAAGAATTTGCGAAACAGCTTGCGAAAGCAAAATCTCGGCAAATTGAGCCGCCATTTTGTTTTATAAATGCTCTAAGCGGCGTATATTTTCAATGATACAAGCATTCTATTGACTTTCGTATCTCTGTGTATGCGACTAACGGTAACTTTAAAAGGTAACCAGTCTTGATATTTGACAATGTGAAGGCCAAGCGACTGTTGTTTTTCACACGTTTTATCAATATATCGGACAAATTAGTGTTATGAACGATTGATCGATGTTGTTATTACCGACTAAAGAGGGACGATCGTTAACAGTTTGTTTGTTTGTACTTTGATGTTTCTGATTGGACGTACATTTTAATTTGAACACCGTGTTTGGTCCGTAATCAGGAGCGTGTATGACCAAACATTTGATGCGGATTTCAATTGATGGCCCCAGTGTTGAACATTTTGATTTTAAGGATGACTTTAAGGTTTGGGCTGGTTTAAAGACTCCCAGAATTCTGGTTTGAGACTGATGTTCTTGTATATATATATACTGTATGTAAATATAATCATGTTTTAAATGGAACAGAAATGAAAAATATGTGCTTTTCATACATCTTATGTTATTTCATAAATAATACATGTGCTATTGCTAAAGATATGAATGAAATAAAAGAGAGAAAAAACAATACATTTCGTTTTACAGTGTTTTTTATACCCTTTATTTGTTGATGTTTAATTGGCCTTCAAAGTTGGTCAATTTTGGCTCCAACTATTTTATTTTGGCTCCTTTTTTTTCAATTTGGCGAAAGTGTTGGCGAAAGAAAATAAATAGCCAGGGGAGGCCCTGTTTACATATTTTGATCTGTGTATAGCAGTGTTGTCCTAAACCAGGGACGTAGATATTTTAAACTACGTCCCTGCCTAAACTGATATAATGTATTTTGCCGGTCATAATTTAAGATTAATATGACTAATGAGGACGTGGATTTTCATAATGACAAACACTAAGTAAGTAATGAACGTAAGCCATTTTAGTATAGTGCCTTTCATTGCCGTGTTTATACATCATCACCTCATAAATACAACTATTGATATAAATAATACCCGCCTCAATGGGTCTATAAGTCATTTTAACCTTTCAATAAACAGTCGTATTTTGACACATCAAAAGCATCCGCTATTTGAAAATATTGTGACAAAAGGATAGATTGCTCATGAAAAGCAATTCAATCTTTTTTTTCATATTTGTCTGCTGTATTTGTTTTCTATGTTCGTGCAAGAACCCCGCCCCCTCCCCCCATAAGCAACAATAACAGAAAACAAACAAAACATTAATCACTAAACGGAAAATATAATACGCTGTGGTCGAGTGGTTAGCGTCGGGGATTGTCCCGGGTTCGATCCCCAGTCACGGCATCTCGGTCATGGCGGAGTGCCCTTGGGCAAGGCACATTTTCTAGCCTAGTACTGGTTCGTTTACCCAGGGATCATGAATAAGTGAAATCTCGCCGTGATATAACTGAAATCAGGGAGTAAAATTAGCGGTCGCCCATTGCGACTAAATATTCGGCTGGACCACCTACGATTTCAAAATCGTCGTCCAGCCGGCGACCTTAAATATTGCATTTTCTATACTCTAGACCCCATGTTATTTTTGTTGTTGATGGAATCATCAAAAACTGATGAAGTTTATCAACTGTTAGAGAAATTGTCTTTTTTCTCATTGCCAGATCCAAAATAGCCCCTTTTTAGCTCACCTATGCACGAAGTGCAAGGTGAGCTATTGGGATCACATTTTGTCCGGCGTCCGTCCGTCGTGCGTCGTGCGTCGTGCGTCGTGCGTCGTGCGTCGTGCGTCGTCAACATTTGAGCTTGTTAACACTCTACAGGCTACATTTTGCATCCAATCTTCATGAAAGTTTATCAGAACGTTCATCTCCATAAAATCTTGGACAAGTTCGAAACTGGGCCATATGAGGTCAAAAACGAGGTCACTAGGTCAAATTGAAGCGAAATCTTGTTAACACTCTAGAGGCCACATTTTCAACTTGAGCATGTTTAAACTTTATCAGAATGTTTGTCTTAATGATATGTAGGTCAAGTTCGAACATGGGTCACGTCGGGTCAAGAAGTAGGTCACTAGGCCAAATTGAAGGAAAATCTTGTTAACACTCCAGAGGCCGCAATTTTTGCTTAAGCAGTTTGAAATTTTGTCAGAATGTTTGTCTTAAAAATATCTAGGTCAAGTTCGAATATGGGTTATGCCGGGTCAAAAACTAGGTCACTAGATCAAATTGAAGGAAAATCTTGTTAACACTTTGGATGCCGCATTTTTTGCTTCAGCAACTTGAAATTTGGTCAGAATGTTTGTCTTAAAGATATCTAGGTCAAGTTCAAATATGGGTCATATTGGGTCAGAAACTAGGTCACTAGGCCAAATTGAGGGAAAATCTTGTTAACTCTGTAGAAGCTGCATATTTTGCTTCAGCAACTTGAAATTTGTTCAGAATGTTGAGCTGAAAGATATCTAGGCCAAGTTCGAATATGGGTCATGCCGGGTCAAAAACTAGATCACTAGGCCAAATTGAAGGAAAATCTTGTTAACACTTTGGATGCCTCATTTTTTGCTTCAGCAGCTTGAAATTTTGTCAGAATGTTTGTCTTAAAGATATCTAGGTCAAGTTTAAATATGGGCCATATTGGATTAGAAACTAGGTCACAAGGCCAAATTAAGGGAAAATCTTGTTAACTCTGTAAAAGCCGCATGTTTTGCTTCAGCGGCTTGAAATTTGTTCAGAATGTTGAGCTGAATGATATTTAGGCCAAGTTCGAATATGGGTCATGCCGGGTCAAAAACTAGGTCACTAGATCAAATTGAAGGAAAATCTTGTGAACACTTTGGATGCCACATTTTTTGCTTCAGCAGCTTGAAATTTGGTCAGAATGTTTGTCTGAATTATATCTAGGTCAAGTTCGAATATGGGTCATATTGGATCAGAAACTAGGTCAATAAAGATAAAATATTGTTCAAACTCCGGAGGCCGCATTTTTACTTTGAGCAAGTTGAAACTTTGTCAGTATGTTGTCTTAATGATATCTAGTCCATGTAGGAATATGGGTCATATCAGGTAAAAAAATATAGATCACTAGGCAAAATGAAGGAAAATATTGTTAACACTGTGGAGGATGCATTCAGAATAATTGTCTTGATGTGTTTTGCATTGCAGTACATTGTATAATTAAGGTGAGCGATCCAGGGCCATCATGGCCCTCTTGTTTGTTTAACTTGTTTCATCGGCGAACAAAACATGGAAGATTGAGAGATTCCAAATACAATTGTCAATATTAGGACCCCTCTGGGCGATAAATGAGCGACGGTTATCGGATTTATTCTACAGCGTAAACGAAATTGGGTACCTGTAAGCTATAAATAGATAAGAAAATATCCCAAACAGACCAGATTATTTATAAGTATTACGTCAGCTTTTTCAAAATGTCTGCGCACAGTCAAATTTAACAAAACTTACAATTCGGCGTTTTCTCGACTAGGTTAGCGGACTCAGAAAGAAAAGGTTGTTTTACAGGCTTCGAATTTAAGCTTGCAAACTCGCGAGTGCAGATTTCAAATTGCAAGGTGAGATTTCAGGAACCAGCATATTTTTGCGAGTGAAAATTTTGGGCCGATTAAAACGCATTTCTAATTGTCGATCTTTTACAGGGTTGTTTCTTTGACAAATCGCTGTTATTGCAATGATTTTTCGAAATTTACCGAGTGGCTGGGAGTATATTAGCCTGGCACAAGGCTCTATGTTTATTATTATATGCTGCATTTCAACTGGTGTCTGAAACATAGACTTATGGTCAAGTCCTAAGGACGATAATCAGAGTAATGCATATTTTGTCTATTAGAGTTCTCCCCCATTGTAACATTGAAAAATAACCATAAGGACTGTTGCCAGTCTAGGAGTATATATATACTTTCAGTTTTGCAATATAAGCGGAAGTTTACAATCGACTCATGGGCATGCATATTCAACGGCCCCAATATTGATGACGTTTACTGTATACATTTGGGCTTTCAGAATTCTAAAATTAGTTTTAATATACATATCGCAAATACGATGGTATATTTTGGGTTTCCCAAGTTGTATTCACAACGGAGATAGAAGAAATGGATGTCTTGCACTTAATTAATTTATTTATTAGGGTTTTACGCCGCTTTCAACAATATTTCAGTTATATCACGGCGACAGTTCACTTATTAGCTCTACTGGCCAAAGGCCAGAAGGGCTTATGTCGTGGCGATCTCTACTGGCCAAAGGCCAGAAGGGCTTATGTCGTGGCGATTTGTCCGTCGTGCATGCGTGCGTGCGTCCGTGCGTCCGTAAACAATTTCTTGTTAACACGATACAGTCTTCACTTTTGATCTTCACCACACTTACACAGTAGTTAGGTATCCATTAGAGCTTGGTTCCTTTTGCAAACCAGCCAGATCCAGCCATGCAATACTGGATTATGGCCCTTGAAATTGTCAGAATTGCTATAATTGAGCTTGTGAACTCGATAAAGTCTTCAGTTTTAATTTTATCTCAACCAAACTTATACAGTAGTTAGATATCCATGAGAGCTCGGTTCCTTTCGAAAACCAGCCAGATCCGCCCATGCATGACTGGATTATGGCCCTTGAAATTGTCAAAATTGCTATAAAAGAGCTTGTTAACACGATACAGTCTTTACTTTTGATTGTATCTCAACCAAACTTATACAGTAGTTAGATATCCATGAGAGCTCGGTTCCTTTCGAAAACCAGCCAGATCCGCCCATGCATGACTGGATTATGGCCCTTGAAATGGTCAAAATTGCTATAAAAGAGCTTGTTAACACGATACAGTCTTCACTTTTGATTGTATCTCAACCAAACTTATACAGTAGTTAGATATCCATGAGAGCTCGGTTCCTTTCGTAAACCAGCCAGATCCGCCCATGCAAGACTGGATTATGGCCCTTGAAATTGTCAAAATTGCTATAATTGAGCATGTGAACACAATAGAGGCTCTATTTATCTGATCTTCACCAAACTTAGATAGTAGTTAAATATTGATGAGAGCTTGGTTCCTTTTGAAAACCAGCCAGATCCGGCAAGACTGGATTATGGCCCATAAAATTGTAAAAATTGCTTTAATACAGCTTGTGAACACAAAAGAGCCTCCATTTACTATCCGATCTTCACCATACATACATGCTCTGGATTGAAAATGAGCAAAGAATAATACCAGTAGAGCATAGGCCCTCATGGGCCTCTTGTTCATGATCCCTGGGTAAACAAACCAGTACTAGGCTAGAAAATGAAAAATAACAAGGTCACCGATTTAGGTCAGTCACTGAAACAGGGCAGTGTACGATTTATATGTCAACATTACATCCGATCCTAGCAGGAACATAATTTAAAATGATTTCAAGCAGGAATTGAGATTGATACTCTAGATTCCTGTTTCCAATTTAAAAACAATAGTTCATCAGTTTTCATGAATGACTTTTCTTCATTTGGTTTTGCATTGAATAAATTTAAATAAAACTAGAACTATCACTGAAGATGATAAATACCCCCTAAACAGCACCTTGACCTACACCAAAACTTAATAAGTAAAAGGGCCCTATCTCTGTAAAATAACATGCAATTGTAACCCCTTTAGGATATGCACATCTCCTCTTGGGATAGAAGCTTCAAGTAAAATTTTATTGAATTCCACTCGGTGGTTTGTAAGAAATAGGCCGGACAAAATATGGCTTCCGATCAACAGACAGACAGCCCACCACATATACTCCTATATACCCCCTCTTCTTCGAAGGGTGGTATTAAAATACATGTTTGCTTGTTGTAGTAGGCTACATATAATATGAATAAAAAAAAAATCATATATGAATTTGCGTAATTGTATTATTGAAAAGGTTGGGCCACCAAATTTTTTTCTGGGCCACCATTATTCTATAGTAAGTGGTCCAGTTGGCCACCAAGCTCAAAATGTTAGTCTTTATCCCTGGAAATAATGTTGAAAGTGGCGTAAAACCCCAATAAATAAATAAAAAAAAATAAACGAAAAGAAAAAAAAACAAGCCCAGAGAGTGGTAGGCCGTGGAAAAGAAATGACACCCAACCACAATACAACTAAACTATTGACTATTAGCGCTAATGCCATGGTTTATTGTACGACTCTATTTGAAATTTGGTGCCATACTGAAAACGGATTTCTGCGGATGTACTCTTTAGATTGCCAATTATTTTAATAAAATGTATCCCCAGCGTTAAAGGTATCAAATAACTAAGTGGCAAACATATGAAATCTCTTTTACATTGGCGCTTAATCTGATATTCATAAATACTAATTATTGAAAAACGCCCACAAAGATTCACAGAAATTAAAACGTCAGCGTTATACGTCAAAGAGCACGTTTTATTGTTTATTTCATTCAATATCGCTACTTTTTCTTTCATTAGATTTTCCTTTTCATCTGCTTTGTATTTATATTCACCCAAAAGAGAGTTATGTGTGGGCTTGTTACCTTTATAAGTTATTGCTGGCAATACACGATAACATGTACAAGTTGGCATTTCCGAACAGCGTAGGTTCAACTCAGCTTTTGAGGTGTTGTGAGTTGGAATCCCGGCTCGGTCAACTTTCTTTCCAACGATTGACAAAAGTCAATGCGACATGCGTCGTTCGTCATCCACCAATGGGCTAAGTCTATGTGGAAAAGCAGCCAGTTGCTTGGGAAGATTTTTGTGTGGAGTATTGGTGTGAGAAAACCAGGAAATGAATGAGTAGGTGAACTGGCCGCCGTGATATAACTGAGAAATTGTTAAAAACGGCGTTAAACCCCAATCAATCAATCAACTCAGCTTGTACATTGTCTTTTTTAAAAGTTTCAGAAAATTTTAACACGATGGTAATATGTGAACTTAATGTATGTATGTAGGGCTTGATCAGACTGCCTGGACAATTTAACCCACATGTAACTGCCAAACCGGACTGTTTGCAAGACCTAAAATAACCAGACGCAGCTCCAATAAATATGAGCCGTTCAACGAGAAAACCAACATTACAGACTCTGCGTAATGTATCGAACCAGACCAGCCTGTGCATACCGCGCAGGCTAGTCCGGGCCGACACATTCCGTCTCGGGGGGGGGGGGGGGGGGGGAAGGGGGATAGAGGTACAGATTAATGATTCCTTAAACAGAAAAAATCCACATGAGGGGAAAAGTGTCTGTCTTGGTTAGCCTGCGCGTCATGCTTAGGCTGATCGGATCCGGGTTGATACTTTACGCAGAGTCCACAATGTTGGTTTTCTCATATATAAAATATTAAACGTTTGAAAGATAATACTCTCAAGCTATAAGAAGCAGTTTTGATTGAGCATCAAACAGTCAAAACTATGCTCGTTTCATTACTGTAAAATGGTTTTTGGGATAGGGGCGTTTCGCCACTATCTCATAGCGAAGCTGCTTTCGAAAAGTCGGATTAAAGCTGCAACCGCAGTCCACATGTGTATACCTACACCAAAATCGAGTTTTGATTGGTTATAATCTGCCTTTTCAACGATTTCATTGGTTCGACCGAATCACAAAACCCTCCGCTTGCATAAATTTATGAGACAAAATAGTTTCTATGAATGAAACTCACTCTGAACTATGGTTGACCTCAATGTCAGTAGTGTGAGGTAACGTCGACCGTTCTGTGACCCCATTAGTTTACAACAGTCGACTTATAGAGAAATGTGCAAAGCACTGTAAATACAATTATTGAAAGGAGTTGAAACCATTGTGGCAAAAGTAGAAATTGCCTACGAAAAGCAATTTCCCCTTTTGTCACAATGTTTTCGATTGTCGTCTGCTGCACATGCGTCTGTAAGCGTCTGTAGGCGGAAAATGGTTACATCCTTCCCATGGAAGCGGAACCCTTTCCGTGATACTATAACAGTTCGAATATTTAAAAAATATTGTTGAAAATGGAGCTATTGCTGACAATGAGCAATTCCTCCTTTTCACACAATGCTTTCAAACACGTTTCAAATTAATTCTTTTCATATTTAAACGTTTTACTATGGACGTTCTTTCCCTCTTTCTCCCTTCCGGACACATTTTGAATAACATGCTAGAGATGAATGATTACGAGCAATTTTGCCTTACATCAAGGGGGAAAATATATAGTTGAAACCTTTGTGGAAAAAGAGGAAATGGGTCATGATAAACAATTCTGCAGCCGTCTGATGCACATGCGTCAAAAAGCGACTGTAAGCGGGAAAGGGTTGAACCGTTCCCGTTATAGCTACTTAGTTACAAACAAATGTTGAAAGTATATTTGCAAACGGAGCAATTGCTGACAATGAGCAATTCCTCCTTTTCAAACAATGCTTTGAAACATGAATCAATTTGTTTCTATAACCTAGATAACGAAAACATTTGTCTACAGTTATTATTTTAACCTTTGCCCCTTTTAGACACATTTGACTAACCTTAACAGATGAATGATAATCAACAAGTTTGTCTTTTTCCACAATGTTTTCATCACTATTCAAAATCATACTTTTATTAATTCAGGTCAATAGTTATGCCTTCGTTCAATGTTGTTTGCTGTATATTTAGTCTATGTGGTCAAGGTTAAGGAATACTGTAAACAAACTTGTTACAACATAATTCGTCCAAAGAGAGAGGTCCTACTGTGTATACATGCCATGAAATAATGTTACAAACGGTCTCACCGCTACTGGGGAATTGTTGGTAAAACAGGTCGCGTTTTGTGTTGTGTATTCTCATGTGTCGCTGTATGTAGACCCTACTAGGAAATAGAAATTAAATCTACAAATTATAGATAAGTTAATTTCAACATTGATTGATTGGGATTTAACGCTGTTTTTAACATTTCTTCAGTCATATCACGGCGGCCAGTTCACCTACAAATGTATTTCCTGGTTTTCTCAATCCGTGGTTGAAAACTAATTTTGCTTGTTGAGGACATCTTGTCAGTTTATCTCACTCTCTTTACCATAACCTAACAGATTTTCGTCTAAGACCTTTTAAAACATGTTGTATACGTCATACACGCAAACCTCTGACATTATCAATCATGGTGTAGCCCTCTAAACCTGGTACCCAACAATTTGTAAAAAAGGTCGTAATGAGAGCCTAAAACCAGGAGAAATGCAAATTGTTTTGGCGGCATCAGCGCATGGTCAGATCAATCATCTCGGAAATACAGGTAATTATACCAACTGTTTGCAAATTGCAAATTAAATTTTTTGCGAAATAAGCTGGATGAGCTTAAAATACAACTACATTTTGTTAACTTTAACATTTTGTAAGTTACAGTGAACTCGACAGTTCCGGGTCAGTAACCAAATTAACGAATCGTGTCTCTTTGAAACGAACGTTGAGAGAAACAAAACTACATAAAATGTTAAACAAATACATCCTCCCCACGATGATATAATTCAACAATTATACAAATTTGTTAAAATGTTTCTTTAGTGTCTGCAATTGCAAGCTGTAAATTTGACAGTTTCGGGTCAAACTTGCCATTTCCGGGTCACGTGACAAATGTTTATTGATAACCTCAAACAGTTGTTTTTAGCTCGACTATTCGAAGAATATGAGAGCTATACTACTCACCCTGGCGTCGGCGTCGGCGTCGGCGTCCACGTCACACTTTGGTTAAGGTTTTGCATGCAAGTTCTTAAATACTACATGTATTGCATTGAAACTTTCTACAACCCTACCAAACTATCACACCAATGTAGATTATCAAGTTAGATAACTCTATCCTGCATTTTATGCAAGTTATGGCCCTTTTTTACTTAGAAATTCTGGTTAAAGTTTTGCGTGCAACTAAAGTAAGAGTCCATATCTCAGTATTTAATTGATGCATTGCATTAAAACTTTATACAGCACTACCCAACTATCACACCTATGTAGATTATCAAGTTAGATAACTCTATCCTGCATTTTATGCAAGTTATGGCCCTTTTTTTACTTAGAAATTCTGGTTAAAGTTTTGCGTGCAACTAAATTAAGAGTCCATATCTCAGTATTTACTTGATGCATTGCATTGAAACTTTCTACAACCCTACCCAACTATCACACCTGTGTAGATTATCATCTAAGATAACTCTATCCTGCATTTTATGCAAGTTATGGCCCTTTTTTTACTTAGAAATTCTGGTTAAAGTTTTGCATGCAACTAAATTAAGAGTCCATATCTCAGTATATACTTGATGCATCGCATTGAACCTTTATACAACCCTACCCAACTATTACACCTATGTAGATTAACAAGTTAGATAACTCTATCCTGCATTTTAGGCAAGTTATGGCACTTTTTTTTACTTAGAAATTCTGGTTAAAGTTTTGCGTGCTACTAAATTAAGAGTCCATATCTCAGTATTTACTTGCTGCATTGCATTGAAACTTTCTACAACCCTACCCAACTATTACACCTGTGTAGATTATCAAGTATGATAGCTCTATTCTGCATTTTATGCAAGTTATGGCCCTTTTTATGCCCCCACGGAATCTCCGATTCGGGGGGCATATAGTTTTTGGCCTGTCTGTTGGTCTGTCTGTTGGTCTGTCTGTCTGCACAAAAAAAACTTTAACCTTGGCCATTACTTTTGAACCATAACAGGTACGGCTACCATATTTCACATGTGTATTCCTTGTGACATGACCTTTCTGTCAGTACCAACATTTTTGACCTTGCGACCTTGACCTTTGACCTAGAGGTTGCCATTCTCGAAAAAAACTTTAACCTTGGCCATTACTTTTGAACCATAACAGATACGGCTACCATATTTCCCATGTGTATTCCTTGTGACATGACCTTTCTGTCAGTACCAACATTTTTGACCTTGCGACCTTGACCTTTGACCTAGATGTTGCCATACTCAAACAAAACTTTAACCTTGGCCATTTCTTTTGAACCATAACAGGTACGGTTACCATATTTCACATGTGTATTCCTTGTGACATGACCTTTCTGTCAGTACCAACATTTTTGACCTTGCGACCTTGACCTTTGACCTAGATGTTGCCATTCTCGAAAAAAACTTTAACCTTGGCCATTACTTTTGAACCATAACAGATACGGCTACCATATTTCACATGTGTATTCCTTGTGACATGACCTTTCTGTCAGTACCAACATTTTTGACCTTGCGACCTTGACCTTTGACCTAGATGTTGCCATACTAAAAAAAACCTTTAACCTTGGCCATTTCTTTTGAACCATAGCAGGTACGGTTACCATATTTCACATGTGTATTCCTTGTGACATGACCTTTCTGTCAGTACCAACATTTTTGACCTTGCGACCTTGACCTTTGACCTAGATGTTGCCATTCTCGAAAAAAACTTTAACCTTGGCCATTACTTTTGAACCATAACAGATACGGCTACCATATTTCACATGTGTATTCCTTGTGACATGACCTTTCTGTCAGTACCTTGCGACCTTGACCTTGACCTAGATGTTGCCATTCTCGAAAAAAACTTTAACCTTGGCCATTACTTTTGAACCATAACAGGTATGGCTACCATATTTCACATGTCAGTACCAACATTTTTGACCTTGCGACCTTGACCTTTGACCTAGATGTTGCCATTCTCGAAAAAAACTTTAACCTTGGCCATTACTTTTGAACCATAACAGATACGGCTACCATATTTCACATGTGTATTCCTTGTGACATGACCTTTCTGTCAGTACCAACATTTTTGACCTTGCGACCTTTACCTTTGACCTAGATGTTGCCATTCTCAATTTTTTTTTTAACCTTCCCCACTACTTTTGAACAATAACAGGTAATGCTACCATATTTCACATGTGTATACCTTGCGACCTTGACCTTTGACCTAGATGTTGCCATTGGGGGGCATCAGTGTTTCACAAACCCATCTTGTTTTACTTAGAAATACTGGTTAAAGTTTTGCGTGCAACTAAATTAAGAGTCCACGTCTCTTGATGCATTGCATTGAACCTTTATACAACCCTACCCAACTATCACACCTATGTAGATTATCAAGTATGATAACTCTATCCTGCATTTTATGCAAGTTATGGCCTTTTTGGACTTATAAATTCTGGTTAAAGTTTTGCATGCAACTACATAAAGAGACCATCTCTTAGTAACTACTTGATGCATTGCATTGAAACGTTATACAGCCCTTACCAACCAGCATTTTATGCAAGTTATGGACCTTTTTGGACTTACAAATTCTGGTTAAAGTTTTGCAACTACATTTAGAGTGTAATCTCAGTAACAACTTGAACAATTGTATTGAAACTTTATACAACCTTTCCCAATTGTACAACTATAAACACAACCAATTAAGATAACTCTATCCTGTATATGGTGCAAATTGTTGCCCTTTTTTTACTTAGAAATTATGGTTAAAGGTTTGCGTGCAACTACATTAAGAGTCCATATCTTAGTAACTACTTGATGCATTCCATTGAAAGGTTATACAACCCTATCTAACCATCAAACCTATGAAAATAATCATGTTAAATAACACTATCCTGCATATAATGCAAATTATCACCCACTAAGAAATTGTGGTTAATGTTTTGCATGCAACTACATTAGAGTCCATTATCTCGGTAACTTAAATAAGCGGTGGAATAGTCGAGCGCGCTGTCCTCCGACAGCTCTTGTTTAATAACAAGATATTCATTTAACATTTTTATTAAAAAAATATGAAAAAAAAGAAGTAAAATATGTCACTTGCAATAACCTATTGCCGCGAAAAACAGAACAGTGATGGGGCTAAATTTACAGTACACACTTTCATGCACGAAAACTGATGAATTTTTAAACCAACTAATAAGTCATTTGACAAACAATTTAAATTTTAATAACATATTTTTAACATTGATTTATCACCATCAGCTTTAAATTATTCTTAAAAAGTTCCCAAAATAGTTTTACTAATAAATTGATAATTTTGAGAAATTCCTTTTGGCTGACCCGAAAGTGTCGTATGTGAACTAGGTCAAATTTATCCGCTAGTTTGGCATAAACACCTTTGACAGGTCAATAAAAGATATATATCTTGTTCAGTAGTAAATAACCTATACATGTATGTGCAATACATAACTGTATTACTGAAATTATGGCTACAATCAGCAATTTACGCTGTGACAGGTAAATAAAAATATTGAGATTTTGCTTTCGCAGGAATCGATGCAGTCATTTTTTTCGAGATTACGACATCCGTTCTTGAAATGACAACGTTATAAATCGAAGTGAAACTAGCCAAGCTAATGGGAAATATGACTTGATAATCAAATTGTCAAAATACTGTATCATTCTCGAATACTAAACATTTTTTTCCAAATTTGACCCGGAATTGTCGATGACCCGGAACTGTTGAGTTCACTGTATCGTTAGAGAATCCCGATATTATTTTCATCACTGAAGTCTTGCCTAATTAAGGTGTCGTCGGATATGTCGTGTTCTTCAGTATTGTATCAGCTGGATGGTTATTGTGCGTTTCGAAGTAAAGACAGTGGAATTAAGGGGTGTAATTATATATACAAAGTCGGATATGAATGTTTCGCCTAATATTCATCTTAACAATCTCTATGACGATGCTTCATGGTGTAACTGGGTCTTTGAGAATCAGACTATAATACTTGGCCCAATTTACAGAAGCCAATCATCGCATGATTCACATCTCACAATAAATAGACTTATAAAAGATCCAACAAATAGTTGTAAAAGAGTGCTTATTGCCGGAGACTTCAATATGAAAGACATTGATTGGACACAGTATACAACTTCTCATAGTGAAACTCATCATGAACATAAATTTCTTGAGTGTATCCAGGACAATTTTCTATTTCAACATATTTCTGAGGCGACACGTTTTAGAGTTAATCAAACTCCTCATATTCTTGATCTTGTTCTAACAAATGACGAAAATGACATTGAGGAAATAGAGATTTTACCCTCCTTGGATGTGAGTGATCATGTCACAATATTGTTCAACTATTTGTGCTCCTTTAAAGAATATCACACAGGCGCTTCGAAACTGAAATATGGAAAATGTGATTTTAAGGGTTTCTCGGAAGAATGGATTGGTATAGATTGGAAGAAAGAATTTGATGAGCGCAACATAAACGATATGTGGGATATTTTTGCAAACCGCTATAAAAACTCTGTAGCCAAACATGTGCCAAAGGTAATACCTAGGAGAGGTTGTAAACCTAAACCACTTTGGATAACTAGTGAGTCATTAAAATGTATAAAGGACAAGAAGCATGCGTGGTCACGTTACAAAGCAACAAAATGTCCAGCGGATTTCGTAAATTATAGTAAAATAAGAAATACTGATACTAAAAGTATTAGGACAGCAAAACGAAACTATGAAAGGATAATTGCAGCTAAGGCAAAGACAGAAAGTAAACATTTCTGGAAATATGTGAAAAGTAAAATAAAAACAGTATCAAATGTAACAAATCTTGTCAAAGTTGATGGGTCAATAACCAGGACTGACCTGGATAAAGCAGAAGTTTTAAATGGTTTCTTTGCCAATGTATTTACACAAGAGAATACAGAAAATGTTCCTGTTGTACCTGATCATGTCTTTAATGTACCCCTTGAAAGTATACAACTTAAAATAGATAGTGTTCTGAAAATCTTGTTGGGACTAGATGGTGGTAAATCGATGGGACCGGACGAGTTGAATCCATTATTATTAAAAACTATGGCTAACGTTTTTGCAACCCCACTAGTATTGTTATTCCAAAAATCAATTGACTGTGGTAAATTACCCAAAGTGTGGAAAGAAGCCCGTGTAACTCCATTACTCAAGAAAGGAAGTAAGACATCACCTGGTAATTATCGGCCGGTAAGCCTGACATCTATCGTTTGTAAATGCCTGGAGAAATTGATACATGCTGCCGTTCTAGAACACTTAAATTTATACAAATAATCTCATATCTAGTGCGCAGTTTGGATTCCGCTCGGGTCGTTCCTGTGTTCTTCAACTACTTGACGTCATGGAGGACTGGTCTACTTTTATTGAGAACAAAAACGCATGGGATACAGTGTACTTGGATTTTGCGAAAGCATTTGACAGTGTTCCTCACCAACGTTTACGTAGCAAGCTTTCGTCTTATGGTATTAAGGGTAATCTTCTAGAAGGATCTCGGATTTCTTATTTGAACGTAGACAATACGTAGCGGTTAAGGGACATTGTTCGTCATGGCAGGACGTCATAAGTGGTGTACCCCAAGGCAGCGTCCTAGGACCTATACTGTTTATTATTTACATTAACGACCTACCTGAAGTAGTTAGTAGTACAGTCAAGATATTTGCGGATGATACTAAACTTTATTCACATGACAGTGATTATAACATAATTCAACAGGACCTGCAAGCCCTGTGTAGCTGGTCAAAATTGTGGCAACTACGGTTTAATGTCGATAAATGCAAGGCCATTCATTATGGAAACAATAATCAAGAACATATATACTCAATGAACTCTGTTAATCTGGAAACTGTGACCGAAGAGAAGGATTTAGGTATAACATTCCAGAGCAATCTAAAATTCAGTCATCACATTGCCTCAAAAGTTAACAAAGCAAATAGTATGCTTTCATTAATCGTACGTTCATTCGATCACATTTATAAGGACTCATTTATCATGCTCTATAAAGCTATGGTGCGACCGCATATTGAGTATGGAAATACTATTTGGTACCCATTCTTGAGGAAGGACATAATTAGTGTCGAAAAAGTTCAAAAGCGAGCAACTAGGATTGTACCTCAGCTGAGGAACCTTGAGTATATTGACAGATTAAAAGAACTAAAACTTCCATCGTTGTCACACAGGAGAAAAAGGGGGGATATGATACAGGCTTTCAAGATTATTAGAGGCATTGAAGGCATAACACCAGACAGATTTTTTAATATTTGTCCTTCAACTACTAGAGGGCATGACTTTAAACTAGCCAAACCTCGTTGTAATACAGCTTTTCGGCTTCAACAGTTTTCTCAGAGGATTATCAACAAATGGAATTCACTCCCAAAGAGTATGTTGTCAACTCAAAAGATTTAAATGATTTCAAATCAAAACTGGACCAACACTGGAATCACGATATAATATACAAATTTTGATCAACCATGTCATGGATGTTTATTGAACATATATACTGCAAATTGTGTCTTTCAATCTGCAATCCTGTTTACAAACCTGTGCAAATTATAAGCATATATACTGCTAATTGTGACAACCAATCTACAATACTGTCTACAGAACTGCAAATTGTGACAATAAATCTACAATACTCAGTCTACAAAACTGCAAATTGTGAAAATCAATCTACAAGCCTGTGCTAAATGGGACATTCAATGTGCCACGTGTGACTCAATCCACAACCTGTGCCATAAGATAAACACAATTCAACGGAAAGTTTAAGTCGACCATGTTATGTATGTTTCATGTAAATCATACATACTTCAAACTGTAACATTACTACACAAACCTGTACCCCAAAATATTAAAACCAGCATATAAGGATGTAAAAGTCTAAGTAAACAAACCAGTGCAGAAGTAGACGGGCTAAAAAAGGAGATTCTCCTTACTTCGGAGCCCAAAAACCATCATAGAGGTATCATAGAGGTATGACTGGGATTTTTTGTATGACTGTTAAAATGACTGGGATTTTTCAACACAAACGGCGCGAGTACTGGTTAAATCTCCAGGAAGCAGACATTGAGCGTGATGAGCCCAACAACCACAAGTTCATGATGTGTTATACCCCCATAGAGTATATACTCTATGGGGGTATAACACATCATGAACCTGTGAGCCCAACCCAGCTAGCAATCTATATGGGCACCTACATGGGTCCCATATCGGCTGCCCATATGGGACCCAGGTGGGGAGTGCAACCGGGTTCCACATGGGTCCCATATCGGCTGCCCCATAAACATGCAATATGGGTCCCACATGGGCAGCCCTTGTACTCAATATAGGTCCCTCATGGGCAGCCCAGATACTTCCATTTTGGGCAGATCTTGCATTTCTTAGCTAGATCCATTTGCATTTATTTCAATTTTAAGTTTGCTGGACTTTCAATAAACAACCACTTGTCAGAAACATCGGATACAAACATGCGAAATTCTTTAAGCTGGAATGTAACAGCAGGTGCAGGATTCTTGTACTTCCATTTTAATATTTTTATGTTTTAACTCTTTCTTTTTCCTGGAACAGAGAGATATTATGGCGCAAATGACTATATTATAATATTATCCTGCAAGAAAACAACACACTCTATGCTTTAACACTAAAACTTTATTAAGTAATCTCCTGTATGGTTCATATAAAAGCATGCATGTAATCAGAATAAGAAATAAATCAAAATTCAACTTAAATGTAAACAAAGAAACATTTGAATATTATGACAGTGGAATTCACGTCTGAGCATGCTCAAAATATGTTTTATTTTTAATCATGCGCTGATTAAATTCTTGATAATAACTATGTCTAAATGTTTCATTATATATTTTAATTCATAAAAATTAAAACCTATATTAAAAATAAAATAAATTAATTTCGCGCACCTGTTCAGGGGTGTTGACGTTTATCGGGAGGCCCAAATGGGACCCGTATGGGTCCCACATGGGTTGTAAAATATATGCGTATGTGTTGAATTATTATTTTTAGATAAAATAATAGCAGTTTAGATCAAGGTAGTCACATACTAGCTCAAAGTTGCTGTGATCGCCTTTTGGTCCATCGTCCGTCGTGCGTCAACTTCTTCTCCTCAGTAACCAGTGGGTCAAATGGGATGAAACTTTACAGAAAGCATCCTCTGAATGACCTCACCAGATTTCCTTCAAATTTTTGGGATCCATGCAGAATTCTGGTTTCCATGGAATCGAAATGAAAAAAACTTCAAAATTCGTCTTCTCCCAAACTGGTTGGCAGATTTTCAAATAATTTTGTAGAAATGTTCCTTGGATGACCCTCTATCAGATTCCTTCAAGCCATGTTGATTGGTTGAAAAACATGGCCGCCAGGGGGGGAGGGGGGGGGGGGGGGGCGGGGCTATTTTGTCTTATATGGCTAATTGGCTATAGTGAAAACTTAAAAAATCTTCTCCTCCAAAAGTGTCAGGCCGATTTTCAAATAATTTTGTAGAAATGTTCCTAGGGTGGCCTTCTATCAGATTCCTTCAAGCCAAGTTGATTGGTCGGAAACTATGGCCGCCACGGGGCGGGGCTATTTTGATATAGCTAAAATGAAAAAAAACAAAATCAGGTGAGCGATCCATGGCCATCATGGCCCTCTTGTTTTTAGCTCACCTGAGCTTTGCTCAAGGTGAGTTATTGTGATCGCCTTTTGCGCGTCGTGCGTCGTCCGTCAACTTCTTCTCCTCAGTAACCAGTGGGTCAATTGGGATGAAACTTCACAGAAAGCATCCTCTCAATGACCTCACCAGAATTCCTTCAAATTTTTGGGATCCATGCAGAATGAAAAGAACTTCAAAATTATATGGTTATAGTGAAAACTTAAAAAATCTTCTCCTCCAAAAGTGTCAGGCTGATTTTCAAATAATTTTGTAGAAATGTTCCTAGGGTGGCCCTCTATCAGATTCCTTTAAGCCAAGTTGATTGGTCGGAAACTATGGCCGCCAGGGGGGCGGGGCTTATATAGTAAAATTAAAACAAAAAAATCAGGTGAGCGATCCAGGGCCATCATGGCCCTCATGTTTAGATCACCTGAGCCAAAGGCTTAAGGTTGGCTGTTCTGATCACTTTCTGTCAGTCGTCCGTCCGGCGTTAACTTTTAGCTTTAAACATCATCTCCCAAACTCCAAGAACAATTTCCATGAAACATCACAGGAATGTTCCTCTGGTTGGCCTCTTTCAAAGATTTTAATTCCATTGAGAACTTTGGTTGCTGCGACATCAGAAAGGGGGCAAAATGTCCAAACAAAATCTTTTTCTCTGAATCTGCTGGTCAGATTCCAATATCATTTGGTAAAGTGTTCCTTGGGTGACCCTCTACAAAAATTGTTCAAGCCATACTAATTGGTAGAAAAACATGGCATTAAGGCGGCATCAGAAAAGGGGCAAAATGACGAAATTTCTTTTTTTGAACATCATATCCTAAACCACATGACCAATTTCATCCAAACTTCACAGGAATGTTCCATTGGTGGCCCTCTTTCAAAATTGTTCAAAGATTTGAATTCCATTGAGAACTTTGGTTGCTGCGGCATCAGAAAGTGGGCAAAATGTTCAAACTTTAAAAATCTTCTTCTCTGAATCTGTTTGTCGGATTCCAAAATAATTTGGTAGAAATGTTATTTGGGTGACCCTCTACAAAGAATGTTCAAGACATACTGATTAGTTGAAAAACATGGCATTCAGGAGGCATCAGAAAAGGAACAAAATTACATAATTTGGAAATTACAATTTTTTGAAAGTCCTAGTCTGATATTAAGAAACTTGATCAAGAATCTTACTTCAGTGATCCTGTAATTAATTTGTTCAAGCCGTTGTGATTGGTTACAAAATCATAGCAACCATGCGTCATCACAAAAGGGGTAAATTGAACCTTTACCTACCATTTCACTCTACCAATTTCAAGGTAAGTCTACAGGAATGTTCCTTTGATAGTCCTCTTTCAAAAATGTTCAAAGACTTACATTCTGTGTAGAACCTTGATTGCTGCGGCATCAGAAATTGAGAAAAATACCCAAACTTTCAAAACCTTTTCCTCCATAATCCGTTTGTCAAATTCCAAGATAATTTGGCAGAAATGTTCTGTGAGTGACTCTCTACAAAATCTGTTTAAGCCTTATTATACCCCCCGGCAAACAAAGTTTGGGGGGGTATATAGGAATCACCCTGTCTGTCCGTCTGTCCGTCTGTCCGTCTGTCCGTATGTCCACATTTCTTGTAAGCACTACTCCTCCTAAACGGCTCAATGGATTTGGTTCAAACTTTACATGAAGGTTACACATCATATGTAGATATGCATGAAGGAAGATCACACGCCTCGGACTCTTCCAAGGGGAGATAATTTAACTTAGAGGTTATCTGCGAGGGACTCCTGTGCACATACCTCCACATTTCTTGTAAGCACTACTCCTCCTAAACGTCTCAATGGATTTGGTTCAAACTTTACATGAAGGTTACACATCATATGTAGATATGCATGAAGGAAGATCATACGCCTCGGATTCTTCCAAGGGCAGATAATTTAACTTAGAGGTTACCTGCGAGGGACTCCTGTGCACATACCTCCACATTTCTTGTAAGCACTACTCCTCCTAAACGGCTCAATGGATTTGGGTCAAACTTTACATGAAGGTTACACATCATATGTAGATATGCATGAAGGAAGATCATATGCCTCGGATTCTTCCAAGGGCAGATAATTCAACTTAGAGGTTACCTGCGAGGGACTCCTGTGCACATACCTCCACATTTCTTGTAAGCACTACTCCTCCTAAACGGCTTAATGGATTTGGGTCAAACTTTACATGAAGGTTACACATCATATGTAGATATGCATAAAGGAAGATCATATGCCTCGGATTCTTCCAAGGGCAGATAATTCAACTTAGAGGTTACCTGCGAGGGACTCCTGTGCACATACCTCCACATTTCTTGTAAGCACTACTCCTCCTAAACGTCTCAATGGATTTGGTTCAAACTTTACATGAAGGTTACACATCATATGTAGATATGCATGAAGGAAGATCATACGCCTCGGATTCTTCCAAGGGCAGATAATTTAACTTAGAGGTTACCTGCGAGGGACTCCTGTGCACATACCTCCACATTTCTTGTAAGCACTACTCCTCCTAAACGGCTCAATGGATTTGGTTCAAACTTTACATGAAGGTTACACATCATATGTAGATATGCATGAAGGAAGATCATACGCCTCGGATTCTTCCAAGGGCAGATAATTCAACTTAGAGGTTACCTGCGAGGGACTCCTGTGCACATACCTCCACATCTCTTGTAAGCACTACTCCTCCTAAATGGCTCAATGGATTTGGGTCAAACTTTACATGAAGGTTACACATCATATGTAGATATGCATGAAGGAAGATCATATGTATCGGATTCTTCCAAGGGCAGATAATTCAACTTAGAGGTTACCTGCGAGGGACTCCTGTGCACATACCTCCACATTTCTTGTAAGCACTACTCCTCCTAAACGGCTCAATGGATTTGGTTCAAACTTTACATGAAGGTTACACATCATATGTAGATATGCATGAAGGAAGATCATACGCCTCGGATTCTTCCAAGGGCAGATAATTCAACTTAGAGGTTGCCTGCGAGGGACTCCTGTGCACATACCTCTACATTTCTTGTAAGCACTACTGAGTCAAACTGTATATGAAGGCTACACATTATATGTAGATATGCATGAAGGAAGATTTTTCTCCTCAGATTCTTCCAAGGGAAGATAAGCAAAGTAGAAACTTTACCAATGTATCCGATGCTTTGGGAGGGGAGCGGGGGGTATTCTTTAGTGAGCTTTGCTCACAGTATTTCTAGTTGATTTTGTAGAGAGTCACTCAGGGCAGCAAAGTGGCATCAGGAAAGGTGCAAAATGACAAAATTTTATAATTCCATTCTTATTAAAGTTCTTGTTAGATTTCAAGATACAAATGACTTTTACTGATAAGCTATTTGTTTAACAGTGTCCACTTCTTGCAGTTTCATATGCGCTCCTGATCACATTTTCACAGATATTTGCATTTAATATTTGTTACTAATTTACTATCATTCAGGTGATCGATTTAGGGCCATCTTGGCCCTCTTGTTAGCTCACCTAAGCACGAAGTACAAGGTGAGCTTTTGTGATCACTCGCTGTCCGTGTCCGTCATCGTCGTCTGTTAACAATTTCCTACAAATGACTTCTACTAAACCAATGGACAGATTTCAAAATAACTTCACAGAAATGGTCCTTAGTGGTCCTCTTTCAAAGTTGTTCAAAGAATTTAATTCCAAGTAGAAATTTGGTTGCTGCGTCATCAGAAAGGGGGAAAATTGCCAAATCTTAAAAAATCTTCTTGTCCAAAACTACTGGCCCGATTTGATAATTATTTTGCACAAAAAACGGAAAAATCTCGATATATAAAGGTTTACTTACTGACATAATATGATAACATTGTAGCAAAAGTAGAAATTGCTCATTTTAAGCAATTACTACTTTTGTCACAATGTATTCAAAAGTCGTCTGCTGCAAGGGCAGGAGTGTTTTTAGCTCTACTGCCAGAAGGGCTTATGTCGTGGCGATTCGTCCGTCGTGCGTGCGTCTGTCCGTCCGTAAACAATTTCTTGTTAACACGATACAGTCTTCACTTTTGATTGTATCTCAACCAAACTTATCCAGTAGTTAGATATCCATGAGAGCTCGGTTCCTTTCGAAAACCAGCCACAGATCCGCCCATGCATGACTGGATTATGGCCCTTGAAATGGTCAAAATTGCTATAATAGAGCTTGTTAACACGATACAGTGTCTTTTTTTTATTGTATCTGAATCAAACTTATACAGTAGTTAGATATCCATGAGAGCTTGATTCCTTTCGAAAACAAGCCACATCCGCCCCATGCATGACTGAATTATGGCCCTTGAAATTGTCAAAATTGCTATAATAGGGCTTGTTAACATGATACAGTCCTTATTTTTGATTGTATCTCAATCAAACTTATACAGTTGTTAGATATCCATGAGAGTTTGGTTCATTTCTAAAAAACGGCCGGATCTACCCATGCATTGCTGGATTATGGCCCTTGAAATTGTCAAAATTGCTATAATACAGCTTGTGAACACAATAGAGCTTCCATTTACTATCTGATCTTCACCAAACTTAGATGGTATTTGAATATTGATGACATATTGGTTCCTTTTGAAACAAGCCAGATCAATGCCAGTAGAGCATAGGCCCTCATGGGCCTCTTGTTTTTAAATGTTTTCAAAAATGAAAGGATTTGTTAAAAGTTGTCAAAAAAATAATTTGAGGCGCGTGATTTGTGCCCAAGCTTTGTAAATCTCTGTTAAGTTGCCTATACATACATTTTTGCTTATCAATATCATGAAAATAATCAGAATGTAATGCTATTTTTCAATCTCTCAAATCTACAAAATAAACTATTCTTGCTCATACTTTTTTCGATAGGAAAATTATTATTTTATTATTAAACTTTTCTGATTTTTGTGACCCCTTCCTTGTTAAGCATGGAAGACTTTTAGGGATCACTTCTCCATCTTCTGTCTGTCAGGGGTGGAAAACGGCGTAAAACCCCAATAAAACAAAAGTGAACTGTCTGCTAGGCTTTGACACCTTCCTTTCCCACATGTATACAACAAATCTACAGCTGACAATATTGAACAAAATCTAGACATAGCTAATATGGCTACTCACCATAAATGAATGTATCATTATTGAATAGTGTTGAAAACATTGTGTCAAAAAGAGAAATGGCTCATTATAAGCAATTTCTCCTTTTGTCGCAATGTTTTTGCTTTCTGACGCCTCCGCAGCAGACGGCGTTTTGAAAACATAGTGACAAAAGAAGAAATTGCTCAAAATGAGCAATTTCACCTTTTGCCACAATGTTTTCCACTTTTAGTCATAGGTTATCCATTCAATTGTAGAGATTTTCTATTTTTTGGATGTGAATAATATCAAACTTTCCACGAACATCATAACAACCTTATTGTAGAAAACACATTGAAATACATCCCACGAATATCAAACACGATTGAACTACAAAACACTGACACACATAACGTTCTGTAAAACCGGATCGATGGTATCATTTACTAAAATCAAATATTTAAATAATTCTTACATTTAATTAACAAGGTGTTTGTACCTGAATATAAATTGATTAAGGAAATGGTGTAGATTCTAACTATTATTCCTTGTTAATTTCATCGCTGCATAATCGGTTTGATGTATGAACAGTTGATATCATTGTAAAAAGGCTGTGTTTCTGATTTTTAGCTCCACTGGCTGAAAGTCTGTTGTACGTGCGTCTGTGCGTGCGTTAACTTTTTCCTTTAAACTTCTTATACCTCAAATTTTTTTGATCCATCCATAATTCTGGTTTCCATGCAAACCAAAAGAAAAAAATAGTGAAAACTTCTTCTCCAAAAGTGTCAGGCCGATTTTCAAATAATTTTGTAGAAATGTTCCTTGGGTGACCCTTTATTAGTTCCTTCAAGAAATGTTGATTGGGCGAAAAACATGGCCGCTAGGGGGCGGGGCTATTTTGCCTTATATAGCCATAGTGAAAACTTAAAAAATCTTCTTCTCCGAAAGTGTCTCGCTGATATTCAAATAATTTTTGTAGAAATGTTCCTAGGCTGACCCTCCATCAGATTCCTTAAAGCCATGTTGATTGGTTGAAAATATGGCTACCAGGGGGTGGGGCTATTTTGCCTTTAGTGAAAACTCAAAATATCCTCTCCGACGAAAGTGTTGGGCCAATTTTCAAATAATTTTGAAGAAACATTCCTTGGGTGACACTCTACACGATTCCTTTAAGCCATGGTGGTTTGTAAAAAACATGGCCACCAGGGGGCAGGGCTGTTTGGAGATTTGATTTTTGCCTTATGGCCGTGGAGCGATACTGGCCCTTTTGGGCCTCTTGTTGTAATTTGTTAGCAAGCAGCCGTAACGACATAAATCACCAAGGTACGAAAGTACTAACCGGTCCATTAACACAAAATCAGCCGCTGGATTTGTTTAATTTAAATATTTATGGTGAAAATATCGACAGAAATAATGTCTCTTAATGAGAATCCATTTACCCGACAAAAGCATTAAAACTGAAATGCTCCTCCAAAAATGTCTGGCAGATTTTCAAATATTTTGTAGAAATGTTGCTAGGGTGACCCTCTTTCAGATTCAGGAATCCGCTGTGGTCGAGTGGTTAGCATCGGATTTCGAAAACGGGTGTCCCGGGTTCGATCCCCAGTCGCGGCACTACGGTCATGGTGGAGTGCCCTTGGGCAACGCACATTTTCTAGTACTGTCAGCTTCCATGTCACACCTTGGTTAAGGTTTTACATGCAAGTACTTAAATACTACACCTATTGCATTGAAACTTCCTACAACCCTACCCAACTATCAGACCTATGTAGATTATCAAGTTAGATAACTCTATCCTGCATTTTATGCAAGTTATGGCCCTTTTTAACTTAGAAATTCTGGTTAAAGTTTTGCGTGCATATCTCAGTTTTTAGCTCCACTGGCTGAAAGCCAGTCGAGCTTATGTCATGGCGAATTGTCCGTCGTGCGTGCGTGCGTGCGTGCGTGCGTGCGTAAACTTTTTCCTTTAAACGACTTCTTCTCACTAACCACTTGGCCAATTTGGTTTAAACTTCATAGGAAGCATCCTCTCAATGTCCTCTCTTAAATTCCTTCAATTTTTTTTGATCCATCCATAATTCTGGTTTCCATGGCAACCAAAAGAAAAAAATAGTGAAAACTTAAAAAATCTTCTTCTCTGAAAGTGTCAGGCCGATTTTCAAATAATTTTGTAGAAATGTTCCTTGGGTGACCCTTTATTAGATTCCTTCAAGAAATGTTGATTGGTCGAAAAACATGGTCGCCAGAGGGCGGGGCTATTTTGCCTTATATAACCATAGTGAAAACTTAAAAAATCTTCTTCTCCGAAAGTGTTCAGCCGATTTTCAAATAATTTTGTAGAAATGTTCATTGGGTGACCCTCTATCAGATTCCTTCAAGCCATGTTGATTGGTCGAAAAATATGGCCGCCAGAGGGCTGGGCTATTTTGCTCTATATGACCATAGTGAAAATTTAAAAAATCTTCTTCTCCGAAAGTGTTGAGCAGATTTTCAAATAATTTTGTAGAAATGTTCTTTGGGTGACCCTCTATCAGATTCCTTCAAGCCATGTTGATTGGTTCAAAAATATGGCCGCCATGGGGTGGGGCTATTTTGCCTTATATGGCTATTGTGAAAACTTAAAAAATCTTCTCCTCCGAAAGTGTCAGGCCGATTTTCAAATAATTTTGCAGAAACATTCCTTGGGTGACACTCTACAAGATTCCTTTAAGCCATGGTGGTTGGTAAAAAATATGGCCACTAGGGGGCAGGGCTGTTTGGAGATTTGATTTTTGCCTTATGGCCGTGGAGCGATACTGGCCCTCTTGGGCCTCTTGTTACTAGATGCATTGCATTGAAACTTTATAAAACCATACCCAAATATCACACCTGTGTAGATACAAGTGAGATAACTCTATCCTGCATTTAATGCAAGTTATGGCCTTTTTAGCTCACCTATGCACGAAGTGCAAGGTGAGCTATTGTGATCACATTTTGTCCGGCGTCCGTCCGTCGTCCGTCGTCCATCGTCAACATTTGAGCTTGTTAACACTCTACGGGCTACATTTTGCATCCAATCTTCATGAAAGTTTATCAGAACGTTCATCTCCATAAAATCTTGGACAAGTTCGAAACTGGGCGATATGAGGTCAAAAACTAGGTCACTAGGTCGAATTGAAGGAAAATCTTGTTAACACTCTGGAGGCCACATTTTCAACTTGAGCATATTGAAACTTTATCAGAATGTTTGTCTTGATGATATGTAGGTCAAGTTCGAACATGGGTCACGTTGGGTCAAAAAATAGGTCACTAGGTCAAATTGAAGGAAAATCTTGTTGACACTCCAGAGGCCGCAATTTTTGCTTCAGCAGTTTGAAATTTTGTCAAAATGTTTGTCTTAAAAATTTCTAGGTCAAGTTCGAATATGGGTTATGCCGGGTCAAAAACTAGGTCACTAGGTCAAATTGAAAGAAAATCTTGTTAACACTTTTGATGCCGTATTTTTTGCTGCAGCAGCTTGAAATTTGGTCAGAATGTTTGTCTTAAATATATCTAGGTCAAGTTCAAATATGGGTCATATTGGGTCAGAAACTAGGTCACCAGGCCAAATTGAGGGAAAATCTTGTTAACTCTGTAGAAGCCGCATGTTTTGCTTCAGCGGCTTGAAATTTGTTCAGAATATTGAGCTGAATGATATCTAGGCCAAGTTCGAATATGGGTCATGTCGGGTCAAAAACTAGGTCACTAGCCCAAATTGAAAGAAAATCTTTTTTACACTTTGGATGCCGCATTTTTTGCTTCAGCAGCTTGAAATTTTGTCAGAATGTTTGTCTTAAAGACATCTAGTTCAAGTTCAAATATGGGTCATATTGGATCAGAAACTAGGTCACTAGGCCAAATTGAGGGAAAATCTTGTTAACTCTGTAAAAGCTGCATTTTTTGCTACAGCAATTTGAAATTTGGTCAGAATGTTTGTATAAATGATATCTAGGCCAAGTTCGGATATGGGTCATGCCGGGTTAAAAACTAGCTCACTAGACCAAATTGAAGGGTAATCATGTTAATACTCTGGATACTGTATTTTTAATTTCAGCATGATAAAACTTTATCAGAATGTTTTTCTTGATGATATGTAGGCCAAGTTTGAATATGGGTCATGCTGGATCAAAAACTAGGTCACTAGATCAAATTGAAGGAAAATCTTGTGAACACTTTGGATGCCGCATTGTTTGCTTCAGCAGCTTGAAATTTGGTCAGAATGTTTGTCTGAATTATATCTAGGTCAAGTTCAAATATGGGTCTTATTGGATCAGAAACTAGGTCAATAAAGGAAAATATTGTTCAAACTCCGGAGGCCGCATTTTTACTTTGAGCAAGTTGAAACTTAGTCAGAATGTTGTCTTGATGATATCTAGTCCATGTTGGAATATGGGTCATATCAGGTAAAAAATATAGATCACTAGGCCAAATGAAGGAAAGTATTGTTAACACTGTGGAGGTTGCATTCAGAATAATTGTCTTGATGTGTTTTGCATTGCAGTACATTGTATAATTAAGGTGAGCGATCCAGGGCCATCATGGCCCTCTTGTTTTTTTCCAGCATCTCAAAAAGATGAACAGCAGCCAATCAGTATAGTCCAGCTTATTGTCCAGCTGCCTGTGTGTTGTCAGCAAAAATTGACCCTGTCCAGAGACAGTGGTCGGGTGTTCAGCTGGTCAAATCTATAGTGGTCATCTCAGTGAGACAAAACAAACCTAGTATTGACCTTGGAACAGATCTGCCC
>JASEVX010000715.1:0-58230 GCA_031761405.1 Serripes groenlandicus
CATGTGTGTGTGAGCAGGGAGGGGTATTTAACATAAATGCTGTCGAAAACGGCCTAAAAACAACCAACAACGCAATCAAAACGACCTTTGAAAACATGATAAGCAATGGCTCCTTTTACAACACTGTCTTCAGTCCTATTGCCTAGCTGTGTAGAATCACCCAAAAAACACGAGTATGTACACTGTGATGGCGATTGGGCATACATGCTGTTGAAAACGGCCTAAAACCCCACCAATGCAAGCAAAACGACCTTTGAAAACATGATGAGCAATGGCTGTTTTTATCACAATGTTTTCGATAGTTCATTTATAGGGAGTGTATGTATATGTGGGAACGGGGTTGTGGGAAAATCGTTCACTGTACCGCCGAAAGGGATTTGGCCTGCAGAGGTGCGAAGACCCGTGAACAGATACTAACCCTTTCCCACATGCAGCTATGTTATGCCTCTTTCCACACTTATTTAGTAATGCAACAACTCGCTTCCAAGATCAAAACCTATACAATGCAAACAAAACGACATTTTAAAGCATGGCGGGCAATTGCTTCTCTTGCCACAATGTGTTCAGGTCAATTGCATAGCTGGGTTGATTCACCCAGGGATCACGAGTGCGTGAACTGACGGGGTGGTATGACTTGAATGATGTGGAAATCGGCCTAAAACACCCAACAATACAAACAAAACGACCTCTGAAAGCAGGGCGGGCTATTGCTCCCTTTGTCACAGTGTGTTCAGTACGATTGAGTAGCTGGGTTGAATCACCCAGGACGCATGAGTATGTGAACAGTGTGTGTGATTTGACATATATGATGTTGAAAACGGCGTAAAACACCCAACAATACAAACAAAACAACCTTTGAAATCATGATTAGCAATGGCTCCTCTTTCCACACTGTTTTCAGGCCTAACGCATAGCTGGGTTGAATTGCTTCTCTTGTCACAATGTGTTCAGGTCTATTGCATAGCTGGGTTGATTCACCCAGGGATCACGAGTGTGTGAACTGACGGGGTGGTATGACTGGAATGATATGAAAAACGGCCTAAAACACCCAACAATACAAACAAAACGACCTTTGAAATCATGATTAGCAATGGCTCATCTTTCCACACTGTCTTCAGTCCTAACGCATAGCTGGGTTGATTCTCCCAGGTCCCATGAGTTTGTGAACTGTGAGAGTGATTGGACATAAATGCTGTTGAAAACGGCCTAAAACTCCGTACAGTGCACCCAAAACGACCGTTGAAAACATGACGAGCAATGGCTCATTATACCACACTGTTTTCAGTCTTATCGCGTAGATTGGTTGATTCACCCAGGAAGCATGTGTGTGTGAGCAGGGAGGGGTATTTAACATAAATGCTGTCGAAAACGGCCTAAAAACAACCAACAACGCAATCAAAACGACCTTTGAAAACATGATAAGCAATGGCTCCTTTTACAACACTGTCTTCAGTCCTATTGCCTAGCTGTGTAGAATCACCCAAAAAACACGAGTATGTACACTGTGATGGCGATTGGGCATACATGCTGTTGAAAACGGCCTAAAACCCCACCAATGCAAGCAAAACGACCTTTGAAAACATGATGAGCAATGGCTGTTTTTATCACAATGTTTTCGATAGTTCATTTATAGGGAGTGTATGTATATGTGGGAACGGGGTTGTGGGAAAATCGTTCACTGTACCGCCGAAAGGGATTTGGCCTGCAGAGGTGCGAAGACCCGTGAACAGATACTAACCCTTTCCCACATGCAGCTATGTTATGCCTCTTTCCACACTTATTTAGTAATGCAACAACTCGCTTCCAAGATCAAAACCCATACAATGCAAACAAAACGACATTTTAAAGCATGGCGGGCAATTGCTTCTCTTGCCACAATGTGTTCAGGTCAATTGCATAGCTGGGTTGATTCACCCAGGGATCACGAGTGCGTGAACTGACGGGGTGGTATGACTTGAATGATGTGGAAATCGGCCTAAAACACCCAACAATACAAACAAAACGACCTCTGAAAGCAGGGCGGGCAATTGCTCCCTTTGTCACAGTGTGTTCAGTACGATTGATTAGCTGGGTTGAATCACCCAGGACGCATGAGTATGTGAACAGTGCGTATGATTTGACATATATGATGTTGAAAACGGCGTAAAACACCCAACAATACAAACAAAACGACCTTTGAAATGATGATTAGCAATGGCTCCTCTTTCCACACTGTTTTCAGGCCTAACGCATAGCTGGGTTGAATTGCTTCTCTTGTCACAATGTGTTCAGGTCTATTGCATAGCTGGGTTGATTCACCCAGGGATCACGAATGTGTGAACTGACGGGGTGGTATGACTGGAATGATGTGGAAAACGGTATAAAACACCCAACAATACAAACAAAACGACCTTTGAAATCATGATTAGCAATGGCTCATCTTTCCACACTGTCTTCAGTCCTAACGCATAGCTGGGTTGATTCTCCCAGGTCCCATGAGTTTGTGAACTGTGAGAGTGATTGGACATAAATGCTGTTGAAAACGGCCTAAAACTCCGTACAGTGCACCCAAAACGACCGTTGAAAACATGACGAGCAATGGCTCATTATACCACACTGTTTTCAGTCTTATCGCGTAGATTGGTTGATTCACCCAGGAAGCATGTGTGTGTGAGCAGGGAGGGGTATTTAACATAAATGCTGTCGAAAACGGCCTAAAAACAACCAACAACGCAATCAAAACGACCTTTGAAAACATGATAAGCAATGGCTCCTTTTACAACACTGTCTTCAGTCCTATTGCCTAGCTGTGTAGAATCACCCAAAAAACACGAGTATGTACACTGTGATGGCGATTGGGCATACATGCTGTTGAAAACGGCCTAAAACCCCACCAATGCAAGCAAAACGACCTTTGAAAACATGATGAGCAATGGCTGTTTTTATCACAATGTTTTCGATAGTTCATTTATAGGGAGTGTATGTATATGTGGGAACGGGGTTGTGGGAAAATCGTTCACTGTACCGCCGAAAGGGATTTGGCCTGCAGAGGTGCGAAGACCCGTGAACAGATACTAACCCTTTCCCACATGCAGCTATGTTATGCCTCTTTCCACACTTATTTAGTAATGCAACAACTCGCTTCCAAGATCAAAACCCATACAATGCAAACAAAACGACATTTTAAAGCATGGCGGGCAATTGCTTCTCTTGCCACAATGTGTTCAGGTCAATTGCATAGCTGGGTTGATTCACCCAGGGATCACGAGTGCGTGAACTGACGGGGTGGTATGACTTGAATGATGTGGAAATCGGCCTAAAACACCCAACAATACAAACAAAACGACCTCTGAAAGCAGGGCGGGCTATTGCTCCCTTTGTCACAGTGTGTTCAGTACGATTGAGTAGCTGGGTTGAATCACCCAGGACGCATGAGTATGTGAACAGTGCGTGTGATTTGACATATATGATGTTGAAAACGGCGTAAAACACCCAACAATACAAACAAAACGACCTTTGAAATGATGATTAGCAATGGCTCCTCTTTCCACACTGTTTTCAGGCCTAACGCATAGCTGGGTTGAATTGCTTCTCTTGTCACAATGTGTTCAGGTCTATTGCATAGCTGGGTTGATTCACCCAGGGATCACGAGTGTGTGAACTGACGGGGTGGTATGACTGGAATGATGTGGAAAACGGCCTAAAACACCCAACAATACAAACAAAACGACCTTTGAAATCATGATTAGCAATGGCTCATCTTTCCACACTGTCTTCAGTCCTAACGCATAGCTGGGTTGATTCTCCCAGGTCCCATGAGTTTGTGAACTGTGAGAGTGATTGGACATAAATGCTGTTGAAAACGGCCTAAAACTCCGTACAGTGCACCCAAAACGACCGTTGAAAACATGACGAGTAATGGCTCATTATACCACACTGTTTTCAGTCTTATCGCGTAGATTGGTTGATTCACCCAGGAAGCATGTGTGTGTGAGCAGGGAGGGGTATTTAACATAAATGCTGTTGAAAACGGCCTAAAACAACCAACAACGCAATTAAAACGACCTTTGAAAACATGATAAGCAATGGCTCCTTTTACCACACTGTTTTCAGTCCTATTGCCTAGCTGTGTAGAATCACCCAAAAAACACGAGTATGTGCACTGTGATGGCGATTGGGCATACATGCTGTTGAAAACGGCCTAAAACAGCACCAATGCAAGCAAACCGACCTTTGAAAACATGATGAGCAATGGCTGTTTTTATCACAATGTTTTCGATAGTTCATTTATAGGGAGTGTATGCATATGTGGGAACGGGGTTGTGGGAAAATCGTTCACTGTACCGCCGAAAGGGATTTGGCCTGCAGAGGTGCGAAGACCCGTGAACAGATACTAACCCTTTCCCACATGCAGCTATGTTATGCCTCTTTCCACACTTATTTAGCAATGCAACAACTCGCTTCCAAGATCAAAACCCATACAATGCAAACAAAACGACATTTTAAAGCATGGCGGGCAATTGCTTCTCTTGCCACAATGTGTTCAGGTCAATTGCATAGCTGGGTTGATTCACCCAGGGATCACGAGTGCGTGAACTGACGGGGTGGTATGACTTGAATGATGTGGAAATCGGCCTAAAACACCCAACAATACAAACAAAACGACCTCTGAAAGCAGGGCGGGCAATTGCTCCCTTTGTCACAGTGTGTTCAGTACGATTGATTAGCTGGGTTGAATCACCCAGGACGCATGAGTATGTGAACAGTGCGTGTGATTTGACATATATGATGTTGAAAACGGCGTAAAACACCCAACAATACAAACAAAACGACCTTTGAAATCATGATTAGCAATGACTCCTCTTTCCACACTGTTTTCAGGCCTAACGCATAGCTGGGTTGAAATGCTTCTCTTGTTACAATGTGTTCAGGTCTATTGCATAGCTGGGTTGATTCACCCAGGGATCACGAGTGTGTGAACTGACGGGGTAGTATGACTGGAATGATGTGGAAAACGGCCTAAAACACCCAACAATACAAACAAAACGACCTTTGAAATCATGATTAGCGATGGCTCATCTTTCCACACTGTCTTCAGTCCTAACGCATAGCTGGGTTGATTCTCCCAGGTCCCATGAGTTTGTGAACTGTGAGACTGATTGGACATAAATGCTGTTGAAAACGGCCTAAAACTCCGTACAGTGCACCCAAAACGACCGTTGAAAACATGACGAGCAATGGCTCATTATACCACACTGTTTTCAGTCTTATCGCGTAGATTGGTTGATTCACCCAGGAAGCATGTGTGTGTGAGCAGGGAGGGGTATTTAACATAAATGCTGTTGAAAACGGCCTAAAACAACCAACAACGCAATCAAAACGACCTTTGAAAACATGATAAGCAATGGCTCCTTTTACCACACTGTTTTCAGTCATATTGCCTAGCTGTGTAGAATCACCCCAAAAACACGAGTATGTGCACTGTGATGGCGATTGGGCATACATGCTGTTGAAAACGGCCTAAAACCCCACCAATGCAAGCAAAACGACCTTTGAAAACATGATGAGCAATGGCTGTTTTTATCACAATGTTTTCGATAGTTCATTTATAGGGAGTGTATGCATATGTGGGAACGGGGTTGTGGGAAAATCGTTCACTGTACCGCCGAAAGGGATTTGGCCTGCAGAGGTGCGAAGACCCGTGAACAGATACTAATCCTTTCCCACATGCAGCTATGTTATGCCTCTTTCCACACTTATTTAGTAATGCAACAACTCGCTTCCAAGATCAAAACCCATACAATGCAAACAAAACGACATTTTAAAGCATGGCGGGCAATTGCTTCTCTTGCCACAATGTGTTCAGGTCAATTGCATAGCTGGGTTGATTCACCCAGGGATCACGAGTGCGTGAACTGACGGGGTGGTATGACTTGAATGATGTGGAAATCGGCCTAAAACACCCAACAATACAAACAAAACGACCTCTGAAAGCAGGGCTGGCAATTGCTCCCTTTGTCACAGTGTGTTCAGTACGATTGATTAGCTGGGTTGAATCACCCAGGACGCATGAGTATGTGAACAGTGCGTGTGATTTGACATATATGATGTTGAAAACGGCGTAAAACACCCAACAATACAAACAAAACGACCTTTAAAATCATGATTAGCAATGACTCCTCTTTCCACACTGTTTTCAGGCCTAACGCATAGCTGGGTTGAATTGCTTCTCTTGTTACAATGTGTTCAGGTCTATTGCATAGCTGGGTTGATTCACCCAGGGATCACGAGTGTGTGAACTGACGGGGTAGTATGACTGGAATGATATGGAAAACGGCCTAAAACACCCAACAATACAAACAAAACGACCTTTGAAATCATGATTAGCAATGGCTCATCTTTCCACACTGTCTTCAGTCCTAACGCATAGCTGGGTTGATTCTCCCAGGTCCCATGTGTTTGTGAACTGTGAGACTGATTGGACATAAATGCTGTTGAAAACGGCCTAAAACTCCGTACAGTGCACCCAAAACGACCGTTGAAAACATGACGAGCAATGGCTCATTATACCACACTGTTTTCAGTTTTATCGCGTAGATTGGTTGATTCACCCAGGAAGCATGTGTGTGTGAGCAGGGAGGGGTATTTAACATAAATGCTGTTGAAAACGGCCTAAAACAACCAACAACGCAATCAAAACGACCTTTGAAAACATGATAAGCAATGGCTCCTTTTACCACACTGTTTTCAGTCATATTGCCTAGCTGTGTAGAATCACCCCCAAAAACACGAGTATGTGCACTGTGATGGCGATTGGGCATACATGCTGTTGAAAACGGCCTAAAACCCAACCAATGCAAGCAAAACGACCTTTGAAAACATGATGAGCAATGGCTGTTTTTATCACAATGTTTTCGATAGTTCATTTATAGTGAGTGTATGCATATGTGGGAACGGGGTTGTGGGAAAATCGTTCACTGTACCGCCGAAAGGGATTTGGCCTGCAGAGGTGCGAAGACCAGTGAACAGATACTAACCCTTTCCCACATGCAGCTATGTTATGCCTCTTTCCACACTTATTTAGTAATGCAACAACTCGCTTCCAAGATCAAAACCCATACAATGCAAACAAAACGACATTTTAAAGCATGGCGGGCAATTGCTTCTCTTGCCACAATGTGTTCAGGTCAATTGCATAGCTGGGTTGATTCACCCAGGAATCACGAGTGTGTGAACTGACGGGGTGGTATGACTTGAATGATGTGGAAATCGGCCTAAAACACCCAACAATACAAACAAAATGACCTCTGAAAGCAGGGCGGGCAATTGCTCCCTTTGTCACAGTGTGTTCAGTACGATTGAGTAGCTGGGTTGAATCACCCAGGACGCATGAGTATGTGAACAGTGTGTGTGATTTGACATATATGATGTTGAAAACGGCGTAAAACACCCAACAATACAAACAAAACAACCTTTGAAATCATGATTAGCAATGGCTCCTCTTTCCACACTGTTTTCAGGCCTAACGCATAGCTGGGTTGAATTGCTTCTCTTGTCACAATGTGTTCAGGTCTATTGCATAGCTGGGTTGATTCACCCAGGGATCACGAGTGTGTGAACTGACGGGGTGGTATGACTGGAATGATATGAAAAACGGCCTAAAACACCCAACAATACAAACAAAACGACCTTTGAAATCATGATTAGCAATGGCTCATCTTTCCACACTGTCTTCAGTCCTAACGCATAGCTGGGTTGATTCTCCCAGGTCCCATGAGTTTGTGAACTGTGAGAGTGATTGGACATAAATGCTGTTGAAAACGGCCTAAAACTCCGTACAGTGCACCCAAAACGACCGTTGAAAACATGACGAGCAATGGCTCATTATACCACACTGTTTTCAGTCTTATCGCGTAGATTGGTTGATTCACCCAGGAAGCATGAGGTGTCGTTCTTGAAACTCTCTTTATAGGCAGAGAGTGTTCGTTTAAAGTAATTTTTCTATTAAAACTAGTTTTATCTCGGTTTGTTCTTTTCTTCATTTGTTTCGAACCAAATAAACATTTTAAATCACCTATGATTTACTATTTGTAAATGAGTGTAAATAGACGGCTCTCGGCAAAGGAGATTGATCTACGCAGTTGGTATTCGGGAGTCACGCTTCAAGCAGGTGCGCGTATGTAAACAAATTAGACTGCGACGTTAAGGTTTGTAGTTATCGCCTTTTGAGTACATGTAGTATATAGTGTAAAATAAAGTATACCAGTCTAGCTAATAGGGACTGTTTTGTCTTCGTAAATAAAACAAAAAAACATAAATGCGAGTCAAAATAAAGAAACTGAAAATACCTAAAACATCGGAATATTTATTTCATTTTAGATGTGTCATTGCTTAGTGTTTTTAAACAAACACAAGTGTAATATGTTCAAGACATCTAAATGTGTTTCTTTCTAATAATAATCCCCCCCTCCCATGTGATTTCCGAAAACCTATTAAAAATAGAAGTCGAGGGCTTCTGCACGGCGACTAATTATTTCAAAAAACGTGATAAATTTGAAAAGTAAGAGCAAGTATTGAGTACTACTTTCACGCGTATGAAATTTATGGAATTCTCCATAAGACGTATGGCTTCAGAATTATAGCTCTCTAAATTTGTTTGTTCCAAACAAATAAAAACTGTTAAATAGATGCGGTGTGTATTAATTAAATGAACCGATTTACGCCAATCAGATCTTAATTTGTATCTACATTAGACAGAACACTTTGACCAAACAAACACATATCGGTTATACAAACATGTCCGGGTATGTGACACATGTACATGAGTATTCAGGTTTAATGCTTTAATAGCTGAAATAATAAAAGTCAACTAGATCTAGATTATTATCTGAATCAATCGAATTTCCTCTGTTTAAGTCACGGATCACAATAGATCCAATAGAACAATTTCCACAAAACATCACAGGAATGTTCCTTTGGTGGACCTCTTTCAAAATTGTTTAAAGATTAAAATTCCAATGAGAACTTTGGTTGCTGCGGCATCAGAAAGGGGGCAAAAGGTCCAAACTTTAAAAATCTTCTCCTCCGAATCTGCCTGTCAGATTCAAATATAATTTGGTAGAAATGTTCATTGGGTGACCCTCTATAAAAATTGTTCAAGCTATACTGATTGGTCGAAAAACATGGCAGTTAGGCGGCATCAAAAAGGGGCAAAATGACAAAATTTGAAAATTCCATTTTTATGCAAATGCTTGTCTAATTTAAGGTAAGGCCACCCTAATTGGTACTATTAAGAACCTTAATACCAATACTCCTAATCTTTTCTAGGTCACAAGTGACATCTAAATTTGTAATATGAAAACATTTCACCGTCCAGTTTTGGAAATATTTGATATTTTCACCTTGCTGTATTGGTTTTCAAAAAAGTATACACATCACAGTACAAAATCTATTGTATTTTATTAAAATATATATATATATTTATGTTTGCACATGTTTTTCTATACAGAAGAAACACTGTAACAAAAAACAATAATAACTTTGAAACAATAAGCATGTTTAAAAAAAAAAAAAAAAAAAAAAAAAAAATGTGTGTCGAAAAATTCTATTTTTTCAGTAAATGATTATAATTCTAAAACTTCCAAGTACCGAAAACGTAAATCACGATATGTGTACCCCATTAAATTTGGTATCAATATCTTTCTCATTGTGTAGACAACTTGATATAAAAGAATAAAAAAGGTTTACCGTCTAGTTTTCATTTTATAGCTTTGAAAGTAAAGGTACCCACAAAAATTGAAAACATGCGGTTAACAGATTTTGTTATAGGTCATTCTCTACAATACTACTACATCATCAGTTTTTATAAGAATAAGGTTTCTAATCTATAAAAACAAAAAACTGATGATGTACATGAGTATCTGCTTGTCTATACTATCTTTCGTTATAATTTTGTTGTCATAAAACTTGTATTTTTACGACTTTCTCAGAAAAAAGCTTTTTTCCGAAATACGTTAATCATACATGTATTATCATTGTATGCCACAGTTCATAATAAACTATTAGGTTCCATCCCTACAAGTAACACTAAGGGATAAGCAGATTGTATGAACATGTCACAATCTTTGATTATGAAAATGAAAATTTACTGTGAAATTGGAAACTCTTATTGCAAAATATTGTAAAATAGTAACACCTTTTCTTGTGGGTTCATTCAGAGAGAACAGAATACAAGGTCCACTGTTCATTTCCAAAAGCAAACAAAATAAAATATAAATTCACCACTGGTATGCCCTTATTCTAAACAATTCATTTCAAAGCTTGTATCTGTAAGTTGGTGACTTATTTTTTTTGAATATTTTCAAAATATGATGCAAGCTTTGGTATGACAGATTCTAGGACTCTTTTAGTGCTCGTAACTCTAGGTAATCCTTCACAGGTTTTCATAGTAAACACATTTATTAGTCCATCTTCTCCTTTACGAGTGAATATTGTCCGCAGGTGTTCAAAATTTAGACCAGACCTTGCAATGTTTTCTGCAGTTGAAGATTTCATGATACCACCTGAAACGAGTACTGAAAGTGACGGGACATTTTTCCGTTTTTCTTTGTTTGAGACCATACCATGTTTGACATCTTTCAGTGTGAAGCTTTTTTTGATAAGACATTTATGATCACATACTATCAAGTGAGACAAAAGATCAGACAAAATTTTAACATCATCAATAGCATTATGTGCATCATATTCATTTGAAAGAATGCTTCGTGCAAGGTCCTCTTGCTTATAAGAAGATTGTTTTGGGCACACAGCTTTGAAAGTTGGTAAAGAATCCACAAGCCCAGTTACATTAGAAATAATTTTGTCTACTAAGTCACAACTAATACACGCTGAAACCAACACTGGAAAATCAAAGCGTCTTCCATTATGAGCAACTAAGAAAACGTTGTCAAATTTACTCAGCCAGGAGGAAAACTCATTCACAGCTGTTTTTAAAGTCACTGTTTGTACTGGAACACCATTTACAATCATGCTTTCGTCATCCACCATAGTTATTTTGGTCACTCTTTCCGCTGAGGCACTTATTGGAATTCTTGGAATAATGTATCTGTTAAAGGTGGCTCCAGTTGAAATTTCCTTTGCAGCTAACTGTGTGATATGTGGATATTGGTCACATCGGACTGTAAAAAGTAACCACAATATTTTTCAATGAACATAAACAAACAAGACAGCCATAAGAATACTATGCTTTGCTCGGAGGTATTTGTCTATGACAATAACTCACTTTCTCCTGGAAACATCCAAGACAAAATTTATTGATTATCCAATCTCATTGATAGTATGATAGTATGAAACAGATCTAAAAAAATGCTTAATGGCTTCTATACTAGATCAATGGCTATTTCGTAATTATATGGTACAAGTTTTAAAATATAATCTGCAAATATCTTCTAAAGGGGTTCTTAATAATACAATTTGTCTAAACAATTACTCACTGAGATCAGTTGTTTCAAGATCAAAAGCCACATATTTTGGTTGACCATTAGGAGTGACAGGCTTGAATATTCCACGTGCTACTGGGTCTGGGATTTTACTTATATCCACTTCCGCGTCATGTCCAATGCCTACAGTGAAAAGGTAAAATATTGATTGATTGATTGGGGTTTAAAATGCCGTTTTTAACAATTTTTCAGTTATATCACGGCGGCCAGTTCACCTACTCATGCATTTCCTGGTTTTCTCACACCAGTACTCCACACAACAATCTTCCCAAACAACTGGCTGCTTTTTTCACATAGACTTAGCCCATTAGTGGAAAAAGAATGACGCATGTCGCATTGACTTTTGTCAATTGTCGGAAAGAAAGTTAACCGAGCCGGGATTCGAACTCACAACTCACGAAAAAGGTAAAATCCATATCCAACCTGTTACCACAATGTAAATAGTATTACAGTGAGAATTCGAAAATAAGACAATGTTTGTTGTTAGATATAATTCACATCAACGACATGTACACTACACTGTCAGAAAATATATTACTACTATTGAGATATTGATATTGTGCAAGTAATAAGAGCTGTCCGTAAGACAGCCCGCTCGACTTTTCAACCTCTTACTATTTAGTTATACAATACATCTAGTAGTAACTATGGTGATATATGCACTTGAATGCTAAACCTTAACCAATGTCTGACGGGGATGTCAGATTGAATACCATACCTCTCATAGTCTTAGAATTGTTTTCAAAAATTGTGGTGATCATATGGTGAGATGGGAAAAGGTCGTACCAGATTGATATGTAGCGCCTTCCAATGTTTCTGTAGCAATTTGGACGATAGCACGCTCCTGTTTCAGAATAAGCCGCCTCCTTTTCACAAATGGCTTACTAAACCTCTCCTGGCTTTTCTGTCTTTTCATGGCACATTTCTTAGCATAGTCTTCTGTATACTGCCCAGGAGAAATATTAGCCTCTTTGTTCACCTGATGTAAAAAAGAGAAATAGAAATAAAAATATATGAATTTACATAGCGTCAACTTTTGAATTTCATAGATTGGTCAATCTAATACACTGTACTTTCTGTAAAGTACAGGCACTATCAGTGCATCACCATAACGAAGTTTGATCCAATGAAAGTAAAGAAATAACAAGAGGCCCGCGAAGCAAACACAAACGCTTGTCCAAAAAAAAAGGGTATAACTGATTAATTATTAAAGACAAGAGTCATGTGGATTGGTATTATATAGACATGTGCAAGTGTTTAGTAACATGTGTACCAAGCTGCAATTGAATATATGCAACGGTTTTTGAGTTGTGAGGAAAAGTTAAAGGTTTGTGACGACACCAATGGTATCACGATAGCCCGACATTTTTTCTTCGAAAAACAGGCGAGCTTAAAATGTAGGAATATTATATACTTACACACAGACAGTCCTGGTGGAGATTGTTGAACTGGCAACAACCAACAGAAAAACTGTAAAGCAAAAGAATGTAACAATGGTAATTTTGAACTGGCAACAACCAGCAGAAAAACTGTAAAGCAAAATAATGTAACAAAATCTAGAAAGGAACAAATAACAGTAATGAACTCATAACATTATGACACTGATAATTCTATTAAACGGTTTTTGTAACTTTCATGCTATAAACTAATGTGCATATTTTGAGTCGGCCATCAACAAGGCTTTATGACAATTATTAGTCAGGGTTCATCTTAGCATGCTACTAAGAAAGGCCATATACTTCCACTGGTTGAAGTCATGAATAAATATAATGCCTATTTCCAACTTTGTAAGAAGTCAAATATAATGTTGAAGACAAAAATATTTTCAATTAGTTTACAAGATAAACCCTTCATTACAAAATAAAAAGATCAACCCAACAAACTTTGCAACAAACATCATGTACCTGAACAATATAATCTCTTCCTTCATTGATTAATGCTGCCGTCGCTTGTACCCTGAAGTCTAATGCTTCTGATCCCCCATAGTATATGTTCTTTGGTGCCTTCAGAGTAACTTCACGGTTAGCGTGTTCACATTGCTGACTGGATCCCAAATCAGCAAGCTGGCTGGCTTTCGCGATTAATGGTCTCATAATGTCATCAAGTCTTTTACGCAAATCGTCTCCAATTAAACTTGCCTTATAAGGTAATGAGCGATGCACATACTTTTCACTTGCATTTTTCTGCTGCCCACAGAAGCTTGTCTTACAGTATTGATGGTCTCCAAAATTATGAGGCACTATAGCGCGTAAGTTGTCCTGTAAGCCATCAACATCGCCGCTGTTCTTGGAAAGAGCATAAGAAATACACTTTTGTAAATGGCAAATTGTGTTCTTACTTATCTTAATGCCTTTTTCCAACGGCAAGGCATACAGACTTTTACCAACATTTTTGATAATATGGTTTTTGTCAAAGCGCTTTTTCATTGTAATGTTTTGATTATTCTTCAGTCTAGCAATTAGTGTAGTGTCCCCATCTCCTTCAATATATTCAACTGGTGTTCCTTCACTTGCCAAATCCATAACCCCTTTCTCTCCACTCACACTTTCCATTGACCGAGCACTCCCAGAATGATTATGTACACATCTGTGTTCTCGCACTGGACGGCCTGGTCTGTTACGCCTCCACCAGTTGCATGTAGAGCACTGTCTATGACCAACAATACTTTTTAAAACTTTCTTCCCATAACATGCCTTACTCATGAAGAAAGTATGAGCTGAAAGAACAAATAAAACTAGAAATATCACTGAAGGTGATAAATACTCCCAAAACAGCACCTTGACTCAAAATATGGCTTCCGACTGACCAACAAAAGGGCCATAACTCTGTTAAGTAACATGCAATTGTAAAATCTTTATGATATGCACATCTCCTCTTGGTATAAAAGCTTCATGTAAAATGTTATTGAATTCCACCCAGTGGTTTGTAAGAAATAGGCCGGACAAAATATGGCTTCGGACAAAATATGACCAACAACTTAATAAGTAAAAGGGCCATAACTCTGTAAAACAAGAAAAAGTAACAAAGGGCAATAACTATGTAATTATGTAAATTAGAGTTATGGTTCTTGTACACTGAACTTCCTCTGATTATGCTCTACCATTGTATGCAGTTTTATTAGATACCATCTGTTAGTTATTAAGTAATTCTCCGGACAAGATAAAATAACAAAGGGCAATAACTCTGTATTTAGATTAAATAGAGTTATGGTTTCTGTACACTGCACTTTCTCTCAATGTGTTGTATCATCCTATGAAGTTTTATTAAATTCCAACAATTAGTTTTAAAGTTCTGCTTCGGACAAGACTCTATGAATAAGAAAAAGTAACAAAGGGCAATAACTCTGTATTTAGATAAAATAGAGTTATGGTTATTGTACACCGCACTTCCTCTCAATGTGTTGTATCATCCTATGAAGTTTCGTTCAAATCCTATGTTGCATTGTTAAGATATGGTCCGGACAAAATATGGCTTCCGACCGACCGACCGACCGACACAGTGACCCTATATACCCCCCAAAACTTTGTTTTTTGGGGGTATAACAATCCTTTTTTCTTCAAAATGTGTTATCCTGAGAATTTAGCCTAGTGACCTGTTGTTGTACCCGATATGACCCATCTTAGAAAATGGACTATATATCATCAAGACATGAGAAAAAATCCAAGCTGTATAGGCAAAAAAATGCAATCTCTAGTGTTCACAAGATTTTCATTCAATTTTGCATAGTGACCTAGTTTTTGACCCAAAATAACTATTATTCGAATTAGACCTACATATCATCATGACAAACAATCTGAAAAACTTTCAACATGCTCAAATTTAAATGCAGTCTGCATAGTGCTAACAACTAAAACTTACATGTGAGACTGTCAAATCCACGTTTTTGCCAAGCTGTGTCAACTGCACAGGACATACCGCTTCGACCCATACACGAATACTTGGATAAGAGTCGCTTCCTTGCTTTTACAATCTGACTGTCGGTGACTTTTCTGATTTCTCGTCTATGCTCTCTTGGTGGGGTTTTCTCTACAGAAATGTCAGCTAAAGTAGGTGATGCTGCAGAGATGATTTTAAACTTCTCCCTGAAAGATTGCATGCTTGTAACACACTTTCATATCGTATAGGATGTAAATTGAATTGGACGTCATAAAAACATATGTGACTCAAGAAAGAATTGGCAAAAGTCACTGTGACATGCGTTATTCGTCTTTCACCAAAAGGCTAACGGGTCTTTTTGGAAAAGCAGCCAATTGCTTGAAAGTATGTTGTGTGGGAGTACTTGTGTGAGAAAACCACACAGAAAATAGGTGAACTGGCCGCCGTGATATGACTGAAAAATTGTTGAATCACAATCAATCAATCAAAAAATGACTCTATGTTATCCGTGATAATAAGTGTTTACTGAGCAAAGTAGTCAATCATTTTTAAATTTCAATATGTTTTAAATAGTTTACAGGGTCATGGTCTGGGTCATGGTCGTGCATATACTATTTGCAAAGGATTGCATCCTACCTTATTGTTTTCTATATGAGTGTGACCAGCATAAAGCAAAAATGAACCTAAGATGCTACTTGTGTCACAATATCAATCATCTTTCAATTTTAGGTAAGATACAAAGTAAACTTATGCAATAATGGTAGTTTACTTTAATCCTGGTGACGCATCTGGCATTAGACACACTCCAAGATCCTCGATCAAGTCATCCATGCAAATGGCTGCTTTTTTGGACTCTTCTTCGGCAATGTCACTAAAATATATGATACATATTTTAAGTTTTTTGTATTAAAAAGACGCATACTGACACATTTTAAAACAACAAACACTTCTTTAAAACATTGTGGCAAAAGGGGAATTGTTCATGATGAGCAATATCCCTTTTTGCCACAATGTTTTCAACTCTTTTTAATGATTAAACATTAAAGCTTAAACATTTATAGAGATGTTTCACGTTTTTGTCCATATCTTTTGAAAGTCGTCCGCTGCAGATTGTTGTATGTGGGAAAGGGATGATATTTGAAAGTCGACCAATGTATTTATCAACAGGCATCCACAGGCGTCTAATGTGAAGTAGATAATATGCTTCTAATACTTACTTCTAAATAATTGATTCAAATACTCTGTAACTCCTTTTAAAATTATTGTTTTGTTATCAGCACTTTAATATATATTTGTTAGCTGAATGAAATTTAAGAAGTGTAAGCTGCAAAACGTTCACCATCATTGCCAAGAGTATCAGGACATAAATACGGGTGAAGCATAATACCGAAGTAAATGCTTGCTTAGAACCCTGACGTCCCCAATCATGTTCAGGTGAAATAGCTCAACAGCCTAACAGCACTTTTATTTATGTTTGTAAGATGAGTGAATAAAGTGCTAGCTGCAAAACGTTCACCATCATTGCCAAGAGTATCAGGACATACACAGGTGAAGCAGAATCTCAGAAAAAATGCTTGCTTAGAACCCAGTCGTCCCAATTCATTAACAGGTGATAGCTCAACAGCTAACAGCACTTTAATATATATTTGTTAGCTGAATGAAATTTAAGAAGTGTAAGCTGCAAAACGTTCACCATCATTGCCAAGAGTATCAGGACATAAATACGGGTGAAGCATAATACCGAAGTAAATGCTTGCTTAGAACCCTGACGTCCCCAATCATGTTCAGGTGAAATAGCTCAACAGCCTAACAACACTTTTATTTATGTTTGTAAGCTGAGTGAATAAAGTGCTAGCTGCAAAACGTTCACCATCATTGCCAAGAGTATCAGGACATACACAGGTGAAGCAGAATCTCAGAAAAAATGCTTGCTTAGAACCCAGTCGTCCCAATTCATTAACAGGTGATAGCTCAACAGCTAACAGCACTTTAATATATATTTGTTAGCTGAATGAAATTTAAGAAGTGTAAGCTGCAAAACGTTGACCATCATTGCCAAGAGTATCAGGACATAAATACGGGTGAAGCATAATACCGAAGTAAATGCTTGCTTAGAACCCTGACGTCCCCAATCATGTTCAGGTGAAATAGCTCAACAGCCTAACAACACTTTTATTTATGTTTGTAAGCTGAGTGAATAAAGTGCTAGCTGCAAAACGTTCACCATCATTGCCAAGAGTATCAGGACATACACAGGTGAAGCAGAATCTCAGAAAAAATGCTTGCTTAGAACCCAGTCGTCCCAATTCATTAACAGGTGATAGCTCAACAGCTAACAGCACTTTAATATATATTTGTTAGCTGAATGAAATTTAAGAAGTGTAAGCTGCAAAACGTTCACCATCATTGCCAAGAGTATCAGGACATAAATACGGGTGAAGCATAATACCGAAGTAAATGCTTGCTTAGAACCCTGACGTCCCCCAATCATGTTCAGGTGAAATAGCTCAACAGCCTAACAACACTTTTATTTATGTTTGTAAGCTGAGTGAATAAAGTGCTAGCTGCAAAACGTTCACCATCATTGCCAAGAGTATCAGGACATACACAGGTGAAGCAGAATCTCAGAAAAAATGCTTGCTTAGAACCCAGTCGTCCCAAATCATTAACAGGTGATAGCTCAACAGCTAACAGCACTTTAATATATATTTGTAAGCTTAATGAAAATTTGAGATTGAGTTAGAGATTGAGTTTGAGTTGGTTCGTGATACTGGGGCCAGACCTTCAAACCTGACTTGACAGATTCCTGAAAGGTCTGACTAAAATCCTTTCTTGTCAGCCCAAAATGTCTTGACACAACAGATAAAATTGCAAATCAGCACTAGAAATTTCATTCATTTTGTTTAAACACTGGTTTGTCTAACCTTTTCCCACATACACAAAATCTGCAGCAGACAACATTGAAAATGTCTACTAAAAATAAATGGAAAATCTCTTATAATTTAAGGTATAATTACTGATAAAAATGGATTGCTGTTAATAAATCGAAATGACCAAGAGCTAATCTCTTCAAATCAAACTTCCGGTGTTGCAAATTGTTTGGTCTAACAGTTGAGCATGAGGTCTGACAGAAATATTTGGTCAGTCAGAACAAATGTCTGACAGGAGTCTCACAAGTTTCGGGAAGTCTGCAAATGAGTCTTGAGTTTACTTTAGTTTATTAAAAAAAAGGGTATTTGACCCCCTTATATTTGTTAAACTCATACCTCATTTCTTTCTGGAAAGCATCATGGGCAGCATTGGATGCAGACTGCTTAGCCACAGACTCAACAAAGGTTCCTGCCCGCCTTTCTATGGATTGGAGATTCTTCTTCGAAATCGGTTTCATGTTGAGAGTGGATAACATGTTATTCACCTTTGTTGAGCCACCAACACTGTCTATCATAGCTACAAAATACAACGTCAAGTTGAAAAGAGTTTGAGTCATCGTGTCGTGCTACCAAGTAAAACAAGAGGCACAATTGTTTAACCTTTATCCAGTACTTGCGGTAAAAAGCTGAAAGGATACAACGACCAAAGTCAAAACTTGTTTCGGATTAATCTGATTTGAGAATAACTATTAAAATTATGTAAAATGTGTATATTCATATGTGTGTGTTACATTGTTGTAGATCTACCCATGTTCACCTTCCCTACAAAGGTACAGAATAAGTTAAATAAACGTGTAATTTTGTACGGTATAATAAAATAAATATTGCATGGCTTCCAGTGTGACAGAAATACAGAAATAATCCTCGGTTTCGCCTCGGTTAACAGTATTTTCCTCATGTTGACAATATGAACTGTCACACTGGAAGCCATGCAATATTTATATAGTGCTAATTGTTCCTTTTTTATTTGTGTTTATAAAAAGATTTATATATAATGACATCAACATTGAATAAATCCATGATTATAATGTTTTATATTCAACTTTAATTTACATTTTACTACAACTAATATTTATTTCTTGTATAATACTCTGAAAAGCAGATTGTGGTTGATATAAATATGTGAATCTCCTTTTCCCACAAAGATTTCAAATGGTAAATTTATATTTCTAATTGACTACAATAAACCTTAAACATTACACATTTGATGACTAATGAAATTTCATACACAACAATAGATTAAAAATGTTATAAATATATGAATTTGCTAATATTACAGTAATTCTCCTTTTCCAACAATGATTTAAAAAGTCTGCAAGTGGTAAATATCTACTAATGTGCAATGTGTATTTCAAACAAATTCTCTATCTTATATGTAACTTACCAACTCCAAGCTTTGTATTGGCTGAGAAGCATGGCATCCCTCTCTTGCTTACTCTGTGTGTCTTCCCATATGTCACACGATTTACATGCATGCAATCGACGTTCTGACATCTGACATACATGTAGCCGCTTAGTCCCTTTCGCAACTCTCCAACAACAGAATAGCTGGTTAGCGGAACTGGCCCAAGACGACACTTTTGGCAATAGGCGAGATTGTCTAAAAGGACACCCAATTCTATAATCCGACGACCCACTCTCCACCCACTCCGATTAACACTTTTCGGTAGCTTCAAATGTAAGTCCGAGAGGCAATCGTCTACACAGCAGTCGGTTCCTTCACAAACTAAATGTCCATTGTATGTATGATACTCCAGGGGGTGGGGCATAATTATACAAAATCATCTAAAAATAATACCTACATAGCAAACAGTGCCTTTTTAACCCATTACAACATACTGAATTTTATGACTGATCTATATTGAAAGCATTAGCAGACGACAGTAGTAAATTATGACAAATGACAGTTTAAATTAAAGATTCAGTAAAAACATTATGACAAAAGGAGAAACTGCTTGTTAGGAGAAATTTCTTCTTTTATCACAATATTTTCCGAACTCATTTGCAGCAGATGTATAAAAATTTGTGTTTATGGACTAATGGGTTAAAGAAATCACTGGTTAAAGCGCTTCTATTTTGCAAGATAGTGATATATTTCAATTTGTGATCACCGAGAGCATTATTTTCACAAGTGGCAGAGTGAAATATATCTCGATCTTGCTAAAAAACACACACATATTTATCCTCCATTTAATTCAATTCACCAAAATTAGGCTAAACTAAAGCTGCTGAAAAAATGTGGTAAAGGAAATCGTCCATGTGAAGCAGAAACTGTAACCGAAGGTGATATCGAAGTCCTGTATGAACAAGGTCTCCTTGGATCAGCTACTCCAGAATCAATTATCAACACACTCTGGCTGAATAATTGTTTACATTTTGGGATGAGAGGTGTAGCAGAGCACTACAACCTATGGTGAGTTTTCTGTGTCCAGCTCTTGAATCTAGCTTTTTCCTAAATCTTGACAGCAGTGCTCACACATTGACTACCCAAATGGATATTATGTACCATAAAAAGAAACATTTTTTTTCAACTTGGTTGGATAGGAACCCCAGTTCTTTGTATTGTAAAGCCGGTAGTCTGTAGATCATCAAATTCTTCTGAACACTCCGACTTCCCACTAGAATTTAGTGCCACAACCTATATACTGTCTTTAACCGATTCAGACGACAAGCTGTATCCCAGTTAGAAGACATGAATTCCGTTATGATCTGAAAAAAGAAAAAAAAAACATACATAAATTCGAATAATAGTTTCAAGGCATAAATTATTTACATATTACATGCATGGGTTTATAAATGTAATGAATTGTAAACTTTAAAGTCTTTATAATTAATCAATAACATTTGAGGATTTATATATCGCCTTTTCACCAATATAAACATATGATATATTTTTTCACATTTAAGGACTGATAACAAATGAAATGATATATGGTCAGTATGTTTTTGATTCTGATTCACACATTTTTGTTAATACACACATTTCTTGTTGCAGCTGGGCAGATGTCACACTGAAAAAAGATGGGGAAGATGAATTTCTTGGAACTAAATGAAAGGCAGACGAAAACTAGAATTGTTTTTGCAAAAAACAGATGTCTCCCCTCAAATATCTGTCAAAATCTCTCAAAACATTCCAACCTATAAATTTGGGACAGATATGGAGCGGACACGAAATAAAGCCTCAAACCTTTGACCTTCAAGCGTGACCTTGACATTGACCCTATATTGTCGAGACGCGGGTTCTGCACGTCGCCTTGATGAGGTAAACATGTGACCCAAGTTTCATGAAAATCCTTCAAGCCGTCTGGGAGATATGGAGCGGACATGAAATAAAGCCTCAAACCTTTGACATTCAAGCGTGACCTTGACCCTATATTGTCGAGACGCAGGTTCTGCACGTCGCCTTGATGAGGTGAACATGTGACCCAAGTTTCATGAAAATCCTTCAAGCCGTCTCGGAGATATGGAGCGGACACGAAATAAAGCCTCAAACCTTTGACCTTCAAGTGTGACCTTGACCTTGACCCTATGTTATCGAGACGCGGGTTCTGCACGTCGCCTTGATGAGGTGAACATGTGACCCAAGTTTCATGAAAATCCTTCAAGCCGTCTGGGAGATATGGAGCGGACACGAAATAAAGCCTCAAACCTTTGACCTTCAAGCGTGACCTTGACCTTGACCCTATATTGTCGAGACGCGGGTTCTGCACGTCGCCTTGATGAGGTGAACATGTGAGCCAAGTTTCATGAAAATCCTTCAAGCCATCTTGGAGATATGGAGCGGACACGATTTCGGACAGACGGACAGACAGACAGACAGACAGAAGGACAGACAGACGCCCAGGACAAAAACAATATATCTCCCCTGTATACAGGGGGAGACATAACTAGAAATGGGGAGAATGTTGGCGACATTAGAAAGATTAAACCAAAAATGTTTGCTAGTGGCACAGAAAGAGATCCAATAGTGATTTATAAACTATATGCATCCCAAAGGCCTGCAAATTATTCCCTCCCAGATTTCCCATTTTATTTGGCACCTCGGACTGTTGCAAATAAAACTGACCAGATGTTTCTTCGGCAGAGGATTGGAAGGAAAAAGCTAGGAAAGCTAATGAAAACAATGTGTGAAAAAGCTGGTATAGATGGAAAGCGCCTAACAAATCACTCTGCTAGGAAACACCTGGTCCAGAAGTTAAGGGATGCCAATATCCCTCCAACAGAAATTATGCAAATAACTGGACACAAGAATGTCCAGTCTGTAATAAACTATTCATCCATTTCAAAGGAAAACCAGAAACGCCGTTCCAGTATTATGTCTAGTACGAGTACAAACACTAACAAGGGCACCGCAAAGCGGATGCATCCCCTCGGCTTTCAATCATCACATTGAGTTCTCTTGTGATCTAAATATTTAAGTCCAATTTTTGACTTCGATCTTTGACCTATGACCTTGAATCAATAGGCTTCAAAATATTGTCACAAACTAACTGTATGCCAAGTTTGGATAAGATCTGTCAAGGAATGGTCAGTGTAGAGAGGTGACAAGGTTGCCACAGCTGAGATATATTGTAAGTTCAATCAAGTTCAATTTTGGGCATGACCTTTGACCTATGACCTTGAAAACCAATAGGCTTCAAGACATATCATAAACTAACTGTATAATAAGTTTTATTAAGATCGGTCAATGAATGGTCAGTGTAGAGTTGTGACAAGGCTGCCACAGCTGAAAATATTGTAAGTCCAATTTTGGGCTTGACCTTTGACCTATGACCTTGAAAATCAAAAGGCTTCAAGATGTTACCATATACTTACTTTATACCAAGTTTGGTTAAGATCTGTCAAGAAATGGTTAGTGTAGAGTGATGACAAGGTTTGTTACGGACGGAAAATATTGCAAGTCCAATTTTGGGCTTGACCTTCGACCTATGACCTTGAAAATCAATAGGCTTCAAGATGTTACCATATACTTACTTTATACCAAGTTTGGTTAAGATCTGTCAAGAAATAGTTAGTGTAGAGTGATGACAAGGTTTGTTACGGACGGAAAATATTGCAAGTCCAATTTTGGGCTTGACCTTTGACCTATGACCTTGAAAATCACTAGGCTTCAAGATGTTACCATATACTTACTTTATACCAAGTTTGGTTAAGATCTGTCAAGAAATGGTTAGTGTAGAGTGATGACAAGGTTTGTTACGGACGGAAGGACACACATACATACATACGGACGGTCCCGTTACTATATCCCTTTCTCGCTTACTTCGTAACCGAGGGGATAATAAAGAGGGTTACGCACCTGCCACTGACCCATGTAGTAATCAGTTCTCAGATCAGATTGATCTGTCCGTTGCTCGCCCTGATTTGGATACCTCCTCAGCTCCTTCCATTCCTACCCCACCCTGTCCAGTATCACTATCAATCATACAGCACGATATTCCAAATTTCAACTTCATGACCAATAATAGCACTGTCAATAGTCAAATGCCGCCCATAGTCTATGGAGCTGTGCTAAATGTAAGGTCTATTAACTTTTTCCAGAACTCGAATACACCAAATAACTCGTAGATGATTTTAACTTTTCAGGACACGATGTAAACATCCTAATCTTGAATGTGTAAAGTTCCTCATCACGTTTGTTATTCATCGAAGCGAGGAGGAATTGGGTTGTTATTGTCAATACTTAATTATCGTTTAGTGTTTATGTTATTACAAAATATATTTATGTCTATAAAATATAAATACTGAATAGATAAAACGTCAGAAATTGACGAGAATAAACTGGACTACTTTCTTTCTTTGACATATTTGTGTACTTTGGTTTAATATTACTACGAGTAATTGCGGTTGATAGCCGAAGTGCTAGTCTTTCAATAATTAAGGATAATGTTCATTGTAATAATTTTATTTAAAATACGCTAGTTGCTAGATAAATATAATATTATGACTATTGTCTTTTGATATGGATGTTATCGGGCTCGGGTTAGGATTATTCGGGCTCGGGTTAGGATATTCGGGCTCGGGTTAGGATAATCCTAACCCGAGCCCGATAACATCCATATCAAAAGACAATAGTCATAATATTCTATTTATCTAGCAACTAGCGTATTTTAAATAAAATTATTACAATGAACATTATCCTTAATTATTGAAAGACTAGCACTTCGGCTATCAACCCTTGCCCGATAACATCCATATCAAAAGACAATAGCATAATATTCTCTATTTATCACATAATTTGCACTTCAGGAGTGACACATAAAGCAGTGACATAAATATCATATGTAACTAGTTACATAAATAGCCGACTCACAGCACGTATGTGACGTCACTTCAGTGTGACGTCACTTTAAACGACAGCATATTGTTTACAATTGTTCTGAATTTCGGCATTTATTAAAAATATTGTTTAAATAGAATAAATCTCGATAAATGAAATGTTATAAGTACCTTGTTGCTAATTTTGTATAAAATCAAGTGGTTATTGATAGGGATTACTTTTACAGTGGAAGTATGCATTAGAACTTCGGGGTGAACTTCGGTCACTGTTTATATGAGGACGAAGAAAGATCGATTTTAAGATTGAAAACAATCTTTTTATGGTGTTATGTGATAAATAGAATCTTACATTCGTGCTTATTTGATACTGTTTTTATGAAACTCGTCGACTGAAACGAATATGACGCTCGGCAGAGCCTCACTTCATATTATTTCAGTCGACTTGTTTCATAAAAACCATAACAAATAAGCACTCATGTAAGATCCTCTATGTATGTAATTATAATATGCATATATTTAAACATATGTGATATATATACACATACTACATATTTGAGAATCAAATAAACACGAGAAACTATTAAAAACACCTTTATAATAGTATATGTTTTTGACTTGTTGAATTGTCTCCATATTAATTAATGAGGCCCATATCATCGTGGCTGCACATCGGGTCTTTTAGCCCGCTGTCCACTGATCCACCATCTATTTACTGCTCGACCAGGTTGGAAATTATGAAGCCCCTTGTGCCATTTATTGTTATCCTCATCAGTTGATCAAGTCTTTCAGTACTGAGAGAACATCTCCAATCATCCTTATTATCTTCGTGACGGAGAAAGAACGTTCACATGCAGCATTACTTAGTGGATACAGGTTTGAAAGGCGAATGAGCACAATTTTTTACTGGTTTACCCGTTGCCAAATACTGAGAGGATTCTTTGCCCTAAAATGATTGTTTCTTGAGACATACAGCTTAAGATCCTTCCATTCATTTTTTTGCAGCATCATTGTCACAACCTGCGTTTACTAATGGTGTTTCAAAGTGATTTAATAACACTTGCAGGTCATCACTGCCATACAACATGAGAGCCTGTCTATTTTAAATATCTGGCCAATTCTTAGGATCAAACGCATGGCAACTTAGAAAGAGAGCATCACTATCAATATTCTCTAAGCGACTGTGTATACAATCTGTCACTGTTTGCACAAGTCTTCTTTTTTCATTCATCAAACTATTATAGTTTACAACATAAAGCAGCTTTTCACCTTGATACTCGTTCTCATTTTCTAGTTTTCCCCTAAAATCTTGCAAACTTTCACCATAATTGTCAAATAAGTCTCGCAGGGATTCATTAACAGTTTGCAATTTGGTTACCACACTAGATAAGTTCACATCTTCTCTCTGAAACTGTAAAGATACCTTTGCAACTTCATTTAACAAATATTTCATGAAATGGATAAACCAAACAAATTTATACATCATCATCTTTTTCAGAATACCCTTTGCCTTTGCTTTATATTGACCTGCATTACTGTTATCTTCACTATAATTCATCATGTGTATAACAATTACTTTCCAGTTACGAATACGTTTAGAAATCGCTCTCAACTTGTTTGGCCGAGCCGGGATTCGAACTCACAACCCCTGGAGTGACAGCCCACGTCGCTACAGACTGAGCCACAGAGGCTCGGCGAATAAGTTATGATATCACCTTCTAATTACATACAATATGATCTCACAACGACAGTAATACATTTGATCATAACGAATATTTAAAAAAAGAAAGAAGAGTATATATATAGGAACAGAACAGAACAGAAGTTTATTGATTCGATCTTAAATCCATCATCGTACAAACATATTAACATAACATAACATACGTCAATGTGTACAAAAATACAAATTACAGAACACAAATATTAATCTCTCGAATTATCCTCCCTAAGGGTATATATTATACAGTTTGTATAGGGTCCCTGATAATGTATAAAATGTACGCTTCGCCGTACGACTTACTGCATTGAAAGAATAAAAGTCATTAATATGTGCTGCTATGTGTTTCTGTTTTTTTTTTCTGTTTTAGTCATTTTTAGCCAGATGTAAACCGCGGATACGAATCCAATATTTTATAAATTCGTAAATTTAATCAAATATGAAATGATATTTTTCGCAAAAAGAATACAGTTAGTTGATTATAATTACACAATTGCACCAATAAAGGTACAGGTACACAGTTTAGAATCGCATGATAACACAACAACCACACGTCTCGTCGCGTAATTCATTTCTTGCAAAGTCGTGGACCAATAACTATATCTTCACAATGACGGGCGCAACAATATATACAAACACGTGATATGCCCACACAGCGACGACAAGTGAACAGCGCAAGAACATTTCACCCTCACGTTAAGATTTCTGTATCAACTGATGATGGCGACGATCAACGTTTAATTACTTTCCGAAACAATGTTCTATGTTTACTATATTGTTCTTCATGAAATCATCAACAAGTTTATGATCCAAGCATGAGGCAGACAAGCAGGAAAGTTTGTTGGAAAAAATGCTCTTTCTCTTGAAATTATTTAAGTAACATTTTGAAAAACAAACTTCTTTTAAAAGGCTCATTATATTTGAATACCTGAAGTGCAAAATATTGTGATTTGTTTTGGAGTGTATTCCAAATGAAATTATTGTCTTGTAGAAACTTTGTAATATATATATTTTCTTAAACAAAATGAAACCCGATACAAAATGGTTGCTTTACAAACTACAACCTATTAATAAAATACAACCATGGAAATTCCAGACTTTAATCGTAACAATCATGTTTTGAAGTGACTTCTGGTGTAATTTTTCCTGACGACTTGCTTTACAAAGTGATTATTACTTAAACATGCCTTACAATTCGTCTTTTTGCTGATTTTCAACATTTGATAACGCATTAACACACTTTATCTGTAGCTCTGACTATAAATTCATAGACTTAACATAGGAACTCGTGCTCCATAACTACTTGACCATAACATTTGTAGAATCCACAAAGAAATGACTTATGAAGGCCTGCATCTTAGTCATATTGACTTTGATCTTCTCATCTTGATAAGCTTGGAGGATCATGATAATATCTGTGGCTGGCAATACATCTTTTTATTAAACTGCCCCTCTTTAGCAGTATGATGAGCTACACTGCCAATCATGTCACTTCAAGATGACTAAAACAACTTTATGAAGTCCGTGACATTTTCTCTTTCCTCCATTTTCTTTCCATGAGCATGCGTCAATTTTTTTAAAACATAACCAGTTTTCTTGGCAACTTCTGGTTTGTTAAACATGATGACATACCTAGCTTTTCGTACTGGCCCTTTCCATAATCAAGAAAGCTGAGATAATTTCTTACGATCTTTCCTACGGTATCATTAGCCAAACTGTCTATGATGTAAGCGTGAAAGTATAATCGCGTTTCAATATCATCATATCGACTTACCATGACGCCAGCTCCTTGAAGTAGTTTCCGTCCAGTAGAGATGAAACTTTTGGATTCTTTGGTAGGTTCCTTTTCTGTGCAAGATAACGGGGAATCATGGTAAGCACAGCTTTAACAGTGTCTCCACAAGTCTGATTTGATGTAAAATTTAAGACAGAACTTGCATGACAGGTAGTCATCTGCATTCATTCCCTTACCTGGTCTTCTGGCGACAATTAATTCGTCTGTCCGCTTCCCATGTTTGATACATTTTAACACATCCACGTTAAACATGAAATCCCCTTCATTGTGTAAGCCATTCAGAATCATTTCTCTTTTTTTTTCTGAATAAGTATTTGTGCTACGGCTTTAATACTTGGAATGTAGTTACATCTCAAACCTTTCTTCACATTAAATGCTGAAGATGCTGAGTGTGACCTTCTTTTTGGGGTAAAAAACCTGATTTTCGGTGGTTAAAGTTTTAGGGCAAGTTGGAACTTTTTTTTTCTTTTTTTTTTTTCTTAATAAGTACTTATGCTAGGGTTTTTATATTTGGAATATAATAACATCTCATACCTGTCTTCATATTGTATGCTGAAGATTCTGAGTGTGACCTTCTTTTCGGGGTAAAAGAGGTGATTTTGGGTGGTTAAAGTTTTAGGGCAAGTTGGCATTTTCATTTTTTTTTTTAATTTTTCTCAATAAGTATTTGTGTTTCAGCTTTAATATTTTGAATGTAGTTACATCTTATACCTTTTTTTAATTTGAATGCTGAAGATGCTGAGTGTGACCTTCTTTTTGGGGTAAAAAACATGATTTTGTGTGGTTAAAGTTTTCATTTAATTTTTTAATTTTTCTCAATAAGTGCTTGTGTTAGGGCTTTCATATTTGGAATATAATTACATATAATACCTTTCTTCACATTGTATGTTGAAGATGCTGAGTGTGATTTTTTGGGAATAAATAACATGATTTTTGTTTGATTTTGAGAATTTTAGATACATTCATTATATTTGGTTACATTCCTTTCTAATTGTGATCATTCATTTATCAAATATAATTCTTCAACATATCAAACGGGTTTTGCATGATGTCAAACATTTGGTAAACCTTTTTTCAAGGTTTTGCTATTTTTGGACTCGGTCAGTTTTAACATTTGCATTTAGCTCAACGCTAAAGTTTCATAATTCAAATCACTTCATACTTCATACATTTGTTAAGGACCATCGTACAAATAGGTTAGATAACTCCATTGTATCCTAAATATGGAGTAATGGTCCTTGAATTACTTAGAAAATTTTGCCACAATGTTTTCCACTTTTTGTCATAGGTTATCCATTCAATTATGGAGATTTTCTATGTTTTGACAAAATACGTTCAAAGTCGTCTGCTGCAGAATTGCCGTATGAGGGAAAGGGTTAATAGTACTTAAGTGCAATATAATGAAATAGTGCTTTATGTGAATAAGCGGCATATAGTCGAGCGCGCTGTCCCCCGAAAGCTCTTGTTAATGTTATTTGATAAATTCTCAAGAACAACAATATGAGTTAATGATTTTGTTCTAGTTGTAATATCGAGTCCGTCTAAGGTCACTCATTTTTTTTTTTTTTTTTTTTTATATGAATGCGCTTATACTGAATGTTCAATATGGGTCAATTTAACCTTGAATATTGCGTCGTTTCAACTTGTCCAGCCATTACCAATTGTTGTAAAAATCTCATTAAAATGCAAGTACAGGTTTTGTCGTACTTTTAAACAATTACGTATTGTAACGCGAAACATTAAAAGAAATAGTTCTCAAATTCAGAAGTTTTCTGGGTAAAAGTTGCGTATCCCTATGTAAATTCTTCATTTGAACATTTACCGAGGCTAGCCATCCGAACATGCTTCAATTATTTTACCCACGGAATCTAAAAATGCGTGCCCTAATTCGTGTATTAAAACATTAGAAAGTAAGGATTTAGCTAGCTTTAGCTTTTAAACATATTAATATCGGAGTGTCTCCTGCCACTTACGATTATTGATTAAATTTTTCAACTCAATCAAAAGTCAATTAAAGCAGTTAGGCAATTTAAGTGATAATTGCTTTATATAACATGAGCCCGTGCGGATGTAGGTTAATAGGTTGTCAAACCAATCGCCACAAAAATGGTAGCAGACGGTTTAGTACATGTAAAAAGAGTTAATACGTCACAGGAGATTCGGCAGCAGACAATGGGTCTAAATTTGGAAATATTCTGCCCAAATGCTGTTCATGTGTTTCATGTAGGATCATTAGATTTAGATTTGATTTGCTTTCGAACTATTTCAATGAAAGACGCGTTAGTGTTGTTCGACCTATGGGTATATGCATTACAATCTAATCTTTACTTTTCACTTAATTTAATTATATGTTGAATATAAGGTGCCTGCCGTACAATGATGTGTGGTATTAAAACATCTAGCAATTGATATGTTAAATCTTTACAAGTTACCTTAGCTCCGAATCCTGAAATTCCACAATAAATGTATTTATCTTTTACAGTCACTAAACCCACTGCTCCCATATTTAAAGGCAATTCTCTCGAAACTATTAGGGTTAGGGTTTATAAGCAGTCGGTTTAGTATTTGTGAAGGATGATAAACGCCCCAGCAGATACAATGAGTCAATTTGGCAAAACTCTGTCCAAATACTGTTTAATCAGATGTTTCTGAAACAACCAAAGGTTCTAAATACGGCAAAATCCTGCCTAAATGCTGCTTATGTGTTTCATGTAGAATCGCAGCAAGGTAGCATGTATTAGTATACCATTCATCATCGTGTTGGGCTTTAATACTCGAAAAGAAATGCCCTAATTCATGTTATAAAATACAGATTAAATTATGTTCAGATTTGATCTTCTTTCGATATATTTCAATACGAGCCGTGTTAGTTTCTATCGTCATAAAGGTATAGGCATTATAATATGAAAATTCCTTTTTACTAATATTAATTAAAAGGTGATTAAAAGGAGTGTGCCTTGCAATTGATGTGTGGTAGTAAAACTCTTAACACTTGATATGTTAAATGTTCACACGTTACTTTAGCTACGGATCCTGAAATTCGACAATAAACGTCGTTATCTTTAACAGTCACTAAACCGACTGCTCCCATATTTAGAGGCAATGCTCTCAACAATTTAGGTATAAACCCAATGTCATTGTCTTCTGTGGATATAACTATCCTGACGTCACTTATTTAAAAAAAACCTTTCCAGTCCCCGTTGTTCTTATATATCTTTCTGCACTATTTAAGGGGATTGGAATTAGATGTGTGACCATCTGCGTCAGCATCATGATACTTGGCATTTGCATCTCCTTCTGCTCCTCATAAGGCGCCAGCATTCGTGTGTCTTGTATCGGAAATGAAATTACAACCAATGGTTCTAAATTCGGCGAAATCCTGCCTAAATGCTGCTTTTGTGTTTCATGTAGAATCGCAGCAAGGTAGCATGTATTAGTATACCATTCATCATCATGTTGTGCTTTAATACTCGAAAAGAAATGCCCTAATTCATGTATTAAAATACAGTTTAAATTATGTTCAGATTTGATCTTCTTTCGATATATTTCAATACGAGCCGTGTTAGTTTCTATCGGCATAATGGTATAGGCATTATACTCTGAAACTTCCTTTTCACTAATATTAATAAAAAGTTGATTAAAAAGAGTGTGCCTTGCAATGATGTGTGGTAGTAAAACTTGGATCCTGAAATTCCACAATAAACGTCGTTATCTTTAAGTCACTAAACCGACTGCTCCCATATTTAAAGGCAATGCTCTCGACAATTTAGGTATACAATTACACCCAATGTCATTGTCTTATGTGGATATAACTATCCTGACGTCACTTATTAAAAACAAAATCCAATCCCCGTTGTTCTTAAATATTTTTCTGCACTATTTAATGTGATTGGAATTAGATGTGTGACCATCTGCGTCAGCATCATGATAATTGGCATTGGCATCTCCTTCTGCTCCTCATAAGGCGCCAGCATTCGTGTGTAAGGTCTTGTATCGGAAATGAAATTACAACCAATGGTTCTAAATTCGGCAAAATGCTGCTTATGTGTCTCATGAAGAATCGCAGCAAGGAAGCATGTATTAGTATACCATTCATCATCGTGTTGGGCTTTAATACTCGAAAAGAAATGCCCTAATTCATGTAATAAAATACAGATTAAATTATGTTCAGATTTGATCTTCTTTCGATATATTCTTCTTTCAATACAAGCAGTGTTAGTTTCTATCGGCATAAAGGAATAGGCGTTATAATCTGAAACTTCCTTTTCACTAATATTAATTAAAAGGTGATGAAAAGGAGTGTGCCTTGCAATGATGTGTGGTAGTAAAACTTTTAACACTTGATATGTTAAATGTTCACACGTTACCTAAGCTACGGATCCTGACATTCCACAATAAACGTCGTTATCTTTAACAGTCACTAAACCGACTGCTCCCATATTTAGAGGCAATGTCATTGACTTCTGTGGATATAACTATCCTGACGTCACTTATTAAAAACATTCCAATCCCCGTTGTTCTTAAATATCTTTCTGCACTATTTAAGGGGATTGGAATAAGATGTGTGACCATCTGCGTCAGCATCATGATAATTGGTATTGGCATCTCCTTCTACTAATTGTAATAATGGAATTAGTTCTTTTATTTCACTTACATTGAATGAGACATTTTTAGATTTCGACGCATCGAATTTGCCGCTAGGCTGTCGAAACAATGCTTTTTATCAGAAAGATGGCCATTCAAATTGCCGTTGAAAGTGGTAAAGCAAATTTATTTGCTTTTGCCAAATTTGGCTGTTGCCTTAATGGCATCCCCGTTATAAGCATTTTTAATTTGGAAAGACATGCTTTAAAAACTAATTCAAACTTCTAAGATACACTTTTATAATCCGGAAAGAAGTTAGGATAGAGTGGGTCTTTATCAATGTAAATGTTGCATATATGATTCAATATAAGAAGAACTCTTGCTATTTGTATATAACTAATATGTGTATGACAACTGAATTAAAAAATATATAAAAGTACTTAATACAATTTTGATCATACATTAAACTTTAATGAAACTACGAAAACTGTATTAATTAAATTAAATTATTCTTTTTATATTTAAATTAGCGTACCTCCTGTTGGTTGGCCTTTAACTGGCAATCATATCTCTCAACATGTGACAGTAATGCGCGAAGTTCTACACCTTCCCTAACATTGAATTATAGTAAAATCACATTTTCCTTCTACAAAGCAATTTTTAGCATCCGTAAGATGCATGTAAGTTGCACCGTTAAACGGTGTAAAACACACTTCCTTACTTTTTCCGAAATTATTTTGGAATCCGCTATGGTCGAGTGGTTAGCGTCGGGAATTTCGAAACCGGGTGTCCAGGGTTCGATCCCCAGTTCTAGAGGATCATTGCTTTTCTCTCTAACCTCATCTGGTGATCTGCAAAAAATGTTACAACTTCATACCTATGAATTAACTTCACCTGTCACTAAAACCTCTATGATGCAACATGATTCAAATCTCCTCCCCAAACTCTCCATGCATAAGGATCTGAAGACAACAAACAAAAGAAGATTTTTTGATTACCTTTTTTCGGGATTTTGAAAGGAAAGACAAAGTTAAATCTTGCATTACTATGATGGATGATCAGAAAACATACAGACTACTATGGCTTACGTTTATTCTTGGTCATATACATATATCAAAGTTTTCCCTATATGAGTATATATAAAACATGTAACCATTCAGAAGTTTAAGAGATGTCGTTGAACCAAAATGTAAACAGACAAATGGACAGACAGGCAGACGAGGAAACTTCACACACTTATTCAAGGTCATTAGATGACCTTGTATGTCAAGTCCCATTTTGACTGAATTGTGCCCCTTTTTATACTTAGAATTTTGGTCAAACATTTGCGTGCAAGGTCTTTTCTCAGACACTGTGTATGCTGTTGCTTTGAAACAACACACAATTATTCAGGGTCATTATATGACCCTGTATGTCAAGTCCCATAACTCTTCAATGGGTTTTGACTGAATTGTGCCCATTTTTGGACTTAGAATTTTTGTCAAACCTTTGTGTGCATGGCCTTTTCTCAGACACTGTGTATGCTGTTGCTTTGAAACAACACGCACTTATTCAGGGTCATGATATGACACTGTATGTCAAGTCCCATAACTCTGGAATGGATTTTGACTGAATGGTGCCCCTTTTTGAACATAGAATTTTGGTCAAATATTTGTGTGCAAGATCTTTTCTCAGACACTGCTTATGCTGTTGGTTTGAAACTTCACACACTTATTCAGGGTCATTAGATGACCTTGTATGTCAAGTCCTATAACTCTGGAATGGATTTTGACTGAATTGTGCGCGTTTTTGGATTAACTTTTTTTGTCATACCTTTGCGTGCAAGGCCTTTTGTCAGACACTGTGTATACTGTTGCTTTTAAACTTCACAAACTCATTCAGAGTAATTGTCTTGATAGGCGATCACATTCAGCCCAGTTACATGTACAAGGACATAAGAAAGTCAAGATGGCCCTTAATCACCCACTATTGCAAGGTGACCAACATCTAAACCTATTTTTTGTTTTTTAGATGTTTGTATTAAAGGAACTGAACTTCAAATAAGGGTTAACATTTTTAAAAGTTTGAAACTTAAGCAAATGTTGCTTATAAATAGTAACAACAAAGTAAAAGGAATCAATGGTTCAGAACTTTTTTGGCTATACATGTATATATATATTAAGAAAAAATAGTCTTGAAAATCCAGAAAATGTACTCAAATTGGCTTACTTGGTATGTCTACCCCGTTATTATAAAGCATAAAAGGTGCATATTTCAGATGTTTCATAAGTACTGAAAAATGATATAATTACTCTAATTCATAAAACTTTATTATCTATAGTTTTAAATTTGGCACCTTTAACCTATTAAATGCTTAACTTACTATTCTGGATGAACATTGTTCTGCCCTCTTTCCACTCTGTATCAATATTAATGTGCTCGGGTGATTTTGTGCTGGATGTAGAGCTCTTCACCTGCAGTTCTTGCAATTCCAGCTCTGAGATAATATCACTATCCACATCTGAGTCGGATTCAGCTGTTTCAGTATAAAATAGAAAATTGGCTTAAAATATATTTATTGGTTTCAGAAATTTCTATAAGTAATACTTACACATAAACAATTAAGTTACATACATGAACATTACTACAATTGATTGATTGATTAGGGGTAAACGCGGTTTTCAACAGTTTTTTAGTCATATCACCACGACTAATTTTCCTACACCAGTACAACACACAACATTCTTTCTAAGCAACTGGCTGTTTTTCCACATAGACTGTTAAACAACCCATTGGTGAAAGACGGATGACGCATTGTCACAATGACTTTTGTCAAACGTCGGAAAGAAAGTTAGCCGAGCTGGGATTCAAACTCACAAGCCCTTGATTGACAGCCTGCGTTGCTACCAACTGAGCTACCAGGGCTCCGCACATTACTACAAGACAACCTCTATACTCATGCCAATGCTTGTCTATTATATCTTAGTTTAAAATAAAATATCAATAAGTTTCTTAAAAGCAAGAGGGCCTAGATGGCCCTGGAATCGCTCACCCGCTTTGTTTTCTTTTCACTTTTAAAAGTCATATATGCCCGCCCGCTGGTGGCAATAGTTTTTAGCCAATCAACATCGCTTAAAAGAATCTGATAGAGGGTCACCCTAGGAACATTTCTAAAAAAAAATTGAAAATCGGCCTGACACTTTTGGAGGGAATAATTTTTTAAATTTCACTATAACCATATAAGACAGAATAGCCCTGCCCTTTGCCAGCCATGTTTTTCCACCGTGACCGAATTGCCGCGACCGGGGATCGAACCCGGGACACCCGATTTCGAAATCCCCGACGCCATCCACTCGACCACAGCGGTGTTTAGATGAACAAAATGGCAATACAAATTGTATTTCAGTCTTCTCCAAGTCGGAGGCAGTCAAGATAATAAATTGTAGTATTTATAGAGAATCTGAGCGCTCAACAGTAAAGAAGAAGTATTACATAAACCATAAAATCAAGATAAAATTACCTTTATTGTTTGACAAAGATCCATTTCTACATAAACATCCAAAAAGGCCGAAACACGACATGGCTGTGCAACTTTTCCCGCCATTTGTAATTCGATGACGTATCTATTTTTCGTCCAAACATAATGAATAAATTTAATTCTGACGTCCACATTTTCACTTAAGGAAAAAGTAATTTTTTTACCTAAGGAATTTCCTTAGGAGCTTTGTGAATACAATCTTAAGGAATTTCCTCAGCTAAGGGGAAAATCGGGTATTTAAGGAATTTCCTAAGGAATTTCCTTAGGAGCTTTGTGAATACGGCCCCAGGGGCCCGTTTTACTAACAATTCGTAAGTTTTACGTAAATCGCTACGTAAATTCTAACTTACGCAAGAAATAAAAAATGCGTAAGTGCGTTTTATCAAAAGTTCGTAAGTTATTTTTAAGTCCGTAACGTAAAAACTTCGTAACTCTCCATTGGAGGTAAAATTCTCGCTTCGCGCGTACCTGTCAAAAAATTGTGAACTCTTCATTGGAGGTAAAATTCACGCTTCGCGCGGATCTGTCAAAGATTGTAAACAAACACAAATCGTCTGCTCACACTAATTATGGAGACTCCACCGAAGAAGCAACGGAGGAAGGAAAATTGGTCATCCGGCGAGATAGATGCTGTTAGACATTGTTATTTTGAGTTTTCCTCTGTCATAGAGGGGAAGCTCACGCCGTCCTTAACAGGAGCGATGAAGGAACGAACATGGAAGGAGATAAGTGAAAGGTATTTAAACAAAAACATGTCGATGACAGGTCAACCATTAACGGAAATTGTACTATTCATGTACACTGTTAAGAAATGTGTTCATTACCTTTTGCAACATATATACGGAATATTACGTTGCGGGAGCGATAAAAGGGTTTGTATTGCACGACAAGTAGCGTGGGAAAATCGATATCTTACGAGACCGAAGGTCGAGTAAGATATGGATTTTCCCACGCTACGAGTCGTGCAATACGTACCCATTTATCGCTCCCGCAACGTAATATTCCTTTTATTATATACCTACGATCTATGAAGAGCGAAAAAACTATTAAATATACAGATTCAATACATTGTTTATTGGGGATACCTCGCTGAAAGTATTCCGCGCACTGTCTGACGTCACAATCTTGTATTTACACCGCATGTAGATACGGAATTTTAATCTGTCGTGGTGTATTTGCGCTTGTCAATCTGCATGTATTTCCACCGGAAAATGTACAGGCATATAATAAATATATATATATAGTTTGTGGCATATTTTTATCATACCACTGGAATATATTTGTTTATGGGCAGGCATCAGTTTTACCCAACCCAACATAGCCTAGTATTGTTCCCATTCAGATAATATACATTTATAGTGTTAACTATTTCAACTTTACGATAGATTGTAAGAGGTGGTGGTCGGTTAAGATCATACATGTATCTAAAAACAAGAGGCCCAAGAGGGCCAGTATCGCTCCACGGCCATAAGGCAAAAATCAAATCTCCAAACAGCCCTGCCCCCTAGTGGCCATATTTTTTACCAACCACCATGGCTTAAAGGAATCTTGTAGAGTGTCACCCAAGGAATGTTTCTGCAAAATTATTTGAAAATCGGCCTGACACTTTCGGAGGAGAAGATTTTTTAAGTTTTCACTATGGTCATATAGAGCAAAATAGTCCCGCCCTCTGGCGGCCATATTTTTCGACCAATCAACATGGCTTGAAGGAATCTGATAGAGGGTCACCCAATGAACATTTCTACAAAATTATTTGAAAATCGGCAGAACACTTTCGGAGAAGAAGATTTTTTAAGTTTTCACTATGGTCATATAAGGCAAAATAGCCCCGCCCTCTGGCGACCATGTTTTTCGACCAATCAACATTTCTTGAAGGAATCTAATAAAGGGTCACCCAAGGAACATTTCTACAAAATTATTTAAAAATCGGCCAGACACTTTCAGAGAAGAAGATTTTTTAAGTTTTCACTATTTTTTTCTTTTGGTTGCCATGGAAACCAGAATTATGGATGGATCAAAAAAAATTGAAGGAATTTAAGAGAGGACATTGAGAGGATGCTTCCTATGAAGTTTCAACCAAATTGGCCATGTGGTTAGTGAGAATAAGTCGTTTAAAGGAAAAAGTTTACGCACGCACGCACGCACGCACGGACGCACGACGGACAATTCGCCATGACATAAGCTCGACTGGCTTTCAGCCAGTGGAGCTAAAAACCAGTATGTCAGTATCTTTGATAGTGTCAAGTCTATTTATCCCTCGACATTTCACCCCCTATTCTTATATATGCTTATGCTAATGTGTGCATGAAGTGTTATTTAGTTGTTATTGATTGAAACGATTGTCAACAACATATAGAGTCTACATTATTGTGCATTTTGAACAGAAATTCCAACACATACTCCTCAAAGTATGAAAGCTGTATTTCATTAAATGAATATATCATAAAAAAATAACTTTTTTCATCGAGAACTATATACAAATGCATGTTATTCATACTTGTATTTTGGAGTCGAAATGACTTAAAGGTGAAACATCTGTAAGAGTCTCTAGCTGTCTACAATACAGTACATCATTATCTTTCAGTGTGAATTCCCAGGGTAAAGGCTCCTGTGTAAGGACGGTCGAAGATTGCAAGAAAAAGCTCAGCGATATGAAAACAGAGATGAAAAAGAGGGAAAGGGGGAGGAGACAGATGGCGAGTATGACTGGTGGCGGACCTGCGCCCAAGTTAGAAGAATGGGAGGAGAAGGTAAGCTTAGCATTATCAAATTAAATATTGTATTTAATGAATAAATATCATGTGACACTACTTGTTTGGTTTTCCAGTCTTATGGAGTATCTTTTTTGTGTTTAATTATCATGTTTAATTAATGTAATAATAAATAGACACTCCTGAAATATTCTCTATATATTAATGATAAAAATTAAAATTAAATAAGAAAACTCCTGAAAACATTTAGCAGATATGAGGAAATAAAAATTCTTAATTTTCTTAAAAGATTTAGAGAGGGTTTTTGATAAAACATTAGATAATTGTTTAATGATAAAGAATAATTATAAATCAACATCAAGTAGGCACCGTAATTATAACATAATTTCATTCATTTAAATATCATTTTAAGATGCTTATTTGTTCAAAGAATTGAAAAATAGAGGAAAATATATTTATGCTGTTTACCCATAATAGATGAGAAACTAAACATTTAAAATTAAATATCTATTACAGATGATCAACTTGATTGGGGAATCGGCAATTGGAGGATTTCCCGGGATAGACACGTTCAGACTGGGAACATGGGGTAGGTATTTCAATGCATTCATAATACCTGTTAAAAGTGGCATTTCTATCCAGAGGGAAGAAATTCATGTAAATAAATATATTTTTTCACCCCTAAAATTAAGAAGCTAAATACTACCATGTTTAATGTGGTATAACCCGGACAGGATCAAACCTGTGACTGCCCGCACCTGAAGTGGACGTTCTACCAAAAGACCATCAAGACGGTCAAGTAAATGTTTATCTAGTGCTAAACTAGTTATGAATGTTTATTAGATGATATACGGTATGTCACAAGAAAACTAGATATATCACTGAGTGTGATGAATACCCCCAGCTGGTGCCTGACAATAGACATATTTATGAGAAATTCAAGGGTTCATAACTCATTTAAAAATCCAGTGCAACACGCTAACAATATTCACAACTAGGCTAGGTATCAATCATTCTAGTGAAGTTATATTAAATTCTGATGAAGGGTTGCTGAGAAGTAGTGTTCACAAAAAAATGTCCAGACCTACCGACCGACAAGGGCGAATCCTATATAGCCCCCATATACTATGTATCTGGGGGTATAATAACATTCTATTATTTCATAATGATGAAAATCTTGATCAGCATGTACTTATGCAGTATGATCAGGGTATTCACTATTAGGAAATAAGAAAATGTTAATTAACTGTGGCATACCTGAAATCATCTATATCTCATACACAGCATAATTGTATAATACTTTAACACTGGATAAACACACTCATTTTATAACAGTCAGACTTGTGTACATTTTATCCCCACAATGTTTGTATTGAACGTCAACCTTTAAAGAGGTATAATTTAGTTACCGTTATGTCTTGCTTTTCCTTAATCGGTACCTACCGAAAAAGGAAAAACTATTTTAATTCAATAATTAAAATATGAAATCTTTCTTATACTACAGTCTACTTATAATCAATCATTTATATAATCTTTCAGAATCCGGAAGCAGTGCAACAACCTCATCATCAGCAGCTCATTCAGATTATGTAGAGGATCCTCATACAGATTACAATGTGGCAGTGGCTATGATGCCAATCGGGGCAGCCACTGGAGAAGGAATGTAAGTAAAGGCACTATCAAAGCTCAAATAACTGTTAAAGATATTCAAATAAAACTTCTGTGCACATGGTGATAGAGACAATTACCACAAGATCAGCAAGGGCATGACCATACTATGACCTATGTTCTTTGGCTCACCATTTCAATAAGGAGTGTTGTTCATATATAAGTGAATCACACGGTAGTTTTGTATGGATAGTAATTTTAGAACAGACACTACCTGTCTACTTATTTTCATAAGTGACATTGATTTATTGTAACTTTAAAAGTAAATGAAGAACTGCCAATTCAATTCAATTCAATTTTTTATTCAGTATTAGGCCTCTGGCCCATATACATTAATATTTGCAAATAATACAATAGGCAAAATATAGGTGTTGACTGTTGTAGTGAATGTATGTTTTTGTGATCTATAGCATGAGTTAGTGACTGAATGTGTATTACTTATTGAGTGTTGGAGTGAATGGATGTGTGTGGTGTTTGAAGTCACTGAGTGCATTAATGTTTGGAGTGAGTGGGAGAGTAAGATTGTTTTTGGAGGGTGGTAAAATAAATTGGTTGGTGGAAGAGTAGTTGAATGAGAGAGTGGTAAAACAAAATTGGAAAATGGTAATGTGTGTCGGGCAAAAAACTTTATACTTCAATGAATGTATGCTTATTTTTACACAAAAAATGATTTCTAACATGAAATGCTTCAAAGAGATACCTTGCATCAGACCTGGTTGTGGCTATGTTATTTAATTTAAAAATACTATTGAAAACATGTTCATTTTTACAACGAATCCAATATGGTTTGAAGTGAAGGTGATGGTACAACTCAATGTGTTTATTCTTATGTTTCAGTACAACACCAATGGACAACAAAACCAATGTGGAAAGACTCCTGGAGCGTCAGAACGAGACTTTGGAGCAGATGTTGAAGCAACAGCAAATGATAAACAACAGTTTGCTCCAAATTCAAGCCACGCATATTTTTGAAAATTTGTAAAATAATGAATAGTATGTTTTCTATTCATTATCTTACAAATTTTCAATAATATATACAACAAATCTGAAGCAGAGGAGTTAACCACTTTCCCAGATATGGACATTAATTCCCTTGCTGCTATGTTAAATATAAAACTTTCTTTTCTACCTTTTCCCACATCTTAAATTATTTCATATGTAACATAAGTATTTTTTGCACCAAGTCTTGACTGATAGCTTTGAAAACAGACCGGCAAAACTAGAGAAAAATCTCAGTAAAATGATAGTAAATAAATGTTGAACAAAATTGAAAATATAGTGGGAAAAGGAGGAATTGCTCATCATTAGCAATTTCTCCTTTTGGCACAATGTTGTCACAAAATGTCTGCTGCAGAGGCATCAGATAGAAACATGGGAATGGTTTGTGTACACATAAAGGTCTATGTAGACAATTAGAAATTATTTCATATATGTAACATAAGTATTTTTTGCACCAAGTCTTGACTGATAGCTTTGAAAACAGACCGGCAAAACTATAGAAAAATCTCAGTCAAATGATAGTAAATAAATGTTGAACAAAGTTGAAAACATAGTGGGAAAAGGAGATATTGCTCATTATGGGCAGTTTCTCCTTTTGGCACAATGTTGTCACAATATGTCTGCTGCAGAAAAGGAGAAATAGAAATTATGTTATTGCTCCATTTTGTAAAACAAGAGCAATATGTTTTTTATAGATCTAAATAGGCCCTCTGAATTTAACAAATCATAAATCTTGTACATACAAAAAAGTAATTTTAAAATCTAGCAATTAGTGCTGCTCTTGCCCTCTGTGCATTGAGATCAATATCTCCCAAGAATGGCGGTGCATTATCAGGCACTATTTCAACTTCTCCATCAAACCCCAATCCTCCATCTATGCATAAGTTATGGAGTTTGGCACAAACCACAAACACTTTGGCAGCCTTCTCTTGGGTAATCTGGAGAAATCCTCCGGTTTTATGAAGGCACCTGTTTAAAATGAAAAGATGTATTCAATGTATAATGTTCTTTTATAATAAGATAGTAAGAAGCATAAAGGTTTGAAGCGTTATATCAAGTAGTTATGAAATTTGGTGATACATGTATTTGCTTTCAAAACCTTAATCAGATTTTCAAACATGCAAACATAAAAGTACATAATTTGAGAAAAAGACCAGTATTCGTAGTTTGGCATTACATGTAATGCAACAGTATACACTCGCATTGAATGAAAATATACAAGGTGCTTACTAGTGTTATTACCACTGCACAGACATAAGATGCATGTATTCAATTTCACATATACACTTGCATTCCAAACAGAATCAGTACGATTAGTAAAGCTCTACTAAATGAATACTTTAGCAAAAAAATACCTAAATCTGAACTTCAACAATCCAAAGGCTCTTTCAACTACCATTCTTGTCCGACTGTGTGCCAAGTTGAAGGCAGTTTCATGTTGGTTTGCAGGTCGCATCTATAAATGATATTGTGAAAATTGTCATGTGCCATTTAATTATAAATCCTTTCCCTCATACGAAAATTCTGCAGCAGACGACTTTGAATATATTTTGTCAAAACATTGAAAATCTCTATAATTGAATGGATAACCTATGACTAAAAGTCGAAAACAGTGTGGCAAAAGGAGAAATTGCACAAAACTCTTTTGTCACGATGATTTCAAAAAGCTGCCTACTGCAGAGGCGTCAGAAAGCGTCTATATGAGTGAAAGGGTTAAATGCATCTATACAAACTGGCTGAATTATTTTATCAATCATTATGGTCAGCGTAAAAAGACTGGAAGCTTAATTGATGTATCAATACCATTTTATAATTATTATTGGGATAAGTTTACATGAACAAGTGTTTGATTGGAATAGAAAAATGTTTATGCTATTTTCTGTATAATATATAATGTGAAGTCATTTTCTTGCCTTTGGTGTCAGTACGTAAGGTTTCAATGCATAACCTGCATCTCCAAGGAGCCAACCAACAGGACTTTGATCTAGCCATGCCTTTAGGCCACAGTTTTCAAAAACTGTGTTATCATGTGCAGATCCTGGCCACTGAGAGACAACATCGATGAATCTGAAATTTGAATATTTGTTAACCCTTTCCCACTTACAGACACTTTCTGAAGCCTCTGCAGCAGGCGGCCTTTTGAAAACATAGTACCAAAGAACAATTGCTCAAAACGAGCACAATGTTTTCCACTTTTAGTCATAGGTTATCAATTCAATTATAGAAATTCTCTATGTTTTGACAAAATATATTCAAAGTCTTCTGCTGCAAAAGTGTTGTATGTTGGAAAGAGTTAACACTCCCAAGTATCTGTATTTATCTTCTTAATTCTAATGCACTTGTATTGAACTGTTTAAACATTCTTGATCACACCATGAACATGTAATGAATTGTCCATTGAATACTATTTTAAATTAAGTGACATAAAACTCTATTCATGGAAATAATAGGATGTCCACACTTTCAATGTTGTTACAGCCGAACCCCGGTAGCTTAGTCGGTAACGAAGAGGGCTGTCAATTCAGGGGTTGTGAGTTCGAATCTCGACAAGAGTCAATGCAACATGCGTCTTCCACCAATGAACTAAGTCTATGTGAAAAAGCAGCCAGTGGCTTGGAAAGATTGTTATGTGGAGTACTGGTGTGAGAAAACCAGGAAAAAAAGTAGGTGAACTGGCCCCATGTGATACGACGTGAGAAATTGTTAAAATCGGGGTTAATCCACAATCAATCAGAAACTTGTAAGAAGCTGTGTGTTATGGATTATGAGGTCAACTTGCATTCTGTTTTACATATTTATTGTAATGTACTATTATACGGGATCATAGTTACAGTAAATTTAATCATACCTCATATCTGGGCTGACTACTGCCTGCACATTTATGGCATGGTAACCTTTCCTGCACACGTAGATATCTTCCCTCACCTTCGGAGCAATAATTGGTATTAACGCCCCGTCCCATCTACTGCACCAATGCAGTTGGGAAGCCTGGCAACCTGATAAAATTGTCCTTTAATGGCACCCAGTCTGTCCCGTGTTGTTGGGAAATTAATATTCAGCACATGCCTGTCTATTGCAGCTACAACCCTAATAGTGTAAAATATGGAACATTAATGTCTTATTAACTACTGACTTATACATAAAAACCCAAAATGTTATGATTCTACTCTTGTCTCCTTTATCTGTTCACATATTAAAGAATCATATCAACTAGAGATAGTTTTTCACAACAAGAATACAAATGTCTCCAACCATTTAGCATACATATAACTGAACATTAACAATCTGAAGATATACACTAGTATGCTTGGCACCAATCACTTTTGTAAAATTTGGTGGACTTCTGACCAGTGAAATATAGAAGTAGTGCTGACATCATTCAGCTTGAGATATAAATGGACATTTATTATAGATCCACTGTCAGCACATGATGATGGTTGTACCTAAATTCTTACAAACCCCAGATCAGACTTGAACTGACATCTCTCAAGTTGCTGATGTTTCCATCTACAGTTATGAGTGCACTACATTGTACTACTAGGGTGATAACAAATTGCTGGTAAACATGGTGAAGCTGATTGACTAGAGTGAAGTAAAACTTAATATCAGATTTACTACAACTCATAGTTATTTCATTTTAATAGTCATTTGTCAATAAATTCATGTGATAACCCTCTCCCTCATATAAACGCTTTCTGACGCCTCTGTAGCAAACAGCCTTTTTTTTTTAAAACACGTCGACACAAGAAGAAATTGCTCAAAACGAACATTTACTCCTGTTGTCACCATGTTTTAAACGGTATCTGGAATTTATGGCCCAAACACATTTATTATACCTCATGTGACTTTGCAACGTTAAATCAACAAAACATTGATATCATGGGATAGACCGTCAGATTTTACCAGACTCCGTTTAGTGATACCCATATATAACTGGTATTGGGACTTTCACATTTTAAAATGCCATATTCATGATATTGACATATTGAAATAATTATATGTGATTTCTTTGCAAGATTTGTTCCTAGTCATGAAAGTTTACTTAGTAACTTACCTGCCAAACAGATACACACACAGAGCTCTTTGACACCCCGTGGACGAGTCCTCCCTCACTGTAGAATTCTCCTTTAGCCAAAAACTGCAGTGTAATGAGGAGCTAACACAAAAGAAAGAAACAATTTAATGTATTATCATAGTATGCTTAATTGTAGTTAGTTATTTGAAACATGTCTGTAGTATTATTATAGGTTTATCAGAGTTTCCTATAAATATTTGATATGACACTCATATTTATAGTATAAATTAAATTGATGTCACAATGTTGATATCTTAAAATTTTACACAAACTGTTTTTTAAACAATTTTCCATTCAATGAACAATAGTATATCTACAGGGTTACAGGTATAGTAGGTTCTACGAATACCAAGGTAAACACAAAACCGGTGTTTTCTTTGTTGCGCGCGCACAACCGGATGTCATATGATTCCATCAGGAAACCCCGTTATCACGACTTTCAAATGCTACAATATTTTTTTCAAAAAATCAATTTTCTCAGAAATTACGACACATCATGATTGTTACCCATAATAAAAAGAAAATCCTACATGCCCTGACCCCTCACCAACGAAAGCGTCAATTTTTTAGTAGAAAACCTGTTGTTGAATTTTTCTTTCACATTTGAACATGTTGTGTATTAACTGCTTATGACATCATAGGAATTTTAAGTCACATGATTACATTCCGTGAAGTTTTCTCGACTATAGAAAACATGGAAGAAATTAAGGACCAAAGTTATATATATATATAAGTATTTGCTATTTTACTACACTATTGGTTTCAGGTTCAGGGTTTGATCTTTGTCTGGCCACAGGCAAGACATGGGGATTATTATGTTCTTCATCCATCCGTTTTAGGTCACCTGCGCCGAAGGCTAAAGGTGATCTATTGTGATCACTCTCCGTCGGTCTTCGTCCTTTGTTAACTTATAGCTTCAAACAAATCTCCTTCTAAAGTAAACCACTGCATGGAAGTTGAGGGAACTTGGCATGGATGTTCCTTGCATGGTTATCTTTGCAATTTATTTAAATAATTTCAATTTATGTACAACTGGTTGCAATGGCAACGAAAAGTAAAGGTTAAAAGTCTGCTGGTCTGAAACTACTTGCTCGATTTCAAAATAATTTCACCGAAATGTTCCTTAAGTGGACCTGAACCATGTTTGTTTAAAGCTTTGCGATTTGTCAGAAAAACATGGCCACCAGGGGACGAGGCTTGTTTTCCATATTTGGCAATAGCAAAAAGTTAAAAAAAATCTTCTAAAACAACGGGCTGGATTTCAATATAATTTGTCAGAAATGTTTCTTGGACCTGCTACCAAGATTGTTCAAGCCCTTGCGATTAGTCTTAAAAACATGGACAATAGGGACGGGGCTGGTTTTTAGCTCTACTGGCCAAAGGCCAAAAGGGCTTATGTCGTGGCGATTTGTCCGTCATCCGTGCGTGCGTCCGTAAACAATTTCTTGTTAACACGATACAGTCTTCACTTTTGATTGTATCTCAACCAAACTTATACAGTAGTTAGATATCCATGAGAGCTCGGTTCCGCCCCATGCATGACTGAATTATGGCCCTTGAAATTGTCAAAATTGCTATAATAGGGCTTGTTAACATGATACAGTCCTTATTTTTTATTGTATCTCAATCAAACTTATACAGTAGTTAGATATCCATGAGAGTTTGGTTCATTTCTAAAAAACGGCCAGATCTACCCATGCATGGCTGGATTATGGCCCTTGAAATTGTCAAAATTGCTATAATACAGCTTGTGAACACAATAGAGCTTCCATTTACTATCTGATCTTCACCAAACTTAGATGGTATTTGAATATTGATAACATATTGGTTCCTTTTGAACAAGCCAGATAAATGCCAGTAGAGCATAGGCCCTCATGGGCCTCTTGTTTAGCTTAACTATTCCAAGAATAAGGCAAGCTATTCTACTCGCCCTGGCATCGCTGTCTGTATTGCATGTTGGTTAAAGTTTTGCAAAGTCATAGAACTTACAAGAACTTAGAAATTCTGATTTGAGTTTGATGTGCAAGTCAATATCTCGCCAACTATTCAATGTGATTGACACTTTATGTAAGGCTTTGCAGTCATAACTAAATGAATCAAGTGGAATAACTCTTACTAGATTTTTCTGTTGCCAATTTTGGCAGCCACAGCCAGTATTGGATTAAAACTTCCTACAAATTTTTGCTTGGCTGGTTAAACACCCAGGAAACGGATCATGAGTGAAATTCCTTCTCGCCCACATTTCTCTGTGACGATTTTGCAAAAGAATTTGTGTCATTTGTCTTTCACCTCAGAATCAAGCTGTCTTGCAGAGAAATTGTGTGGAGTACTAGTTAGAAATCCAGGAAACTTGGTTAGGGTAACTGACGCCCATATCTGAAAAAATGGGGAAAACTGCGTTAAACCCCATTCAAACAAAGTTTTACAGTTGCAAGACTTGTCCTATTCATTATGTTAGATAACTCCTGTTACATGGCCATGATCATTCTCAATCAAAAAAAATATTTTAAATTAAGAATTACTGATTATTATAACATTTTTTTTTTTTAATTAATAGGCTCTGGTGTATTTGCTGCACGAACACTTACGAAAGGAGAATTCCTCCTGGAATACAAGGGAGATTTTATTGAAGGAAATGATGATGTCGACACGGGGTTTAAATTTTATTTTAAACACAATGAGAAGATGCTATGGTATTTAAAGATATTTATAAGCTGTTAAATGCTTCTATTGGCGATCTTATTACTTCAGCATCATGAAACAACTTGTATTAAAATTGTTGAAAATTATGTATTATTCTGGTGGAAAAAGCTTGACATTTTGACATTTAGGAAATTTTGGCATATTCCGAATGTAGTTAGTGTATCAACATTACAGATACATGCATGCTTTGGATTTTAGCTTGCCTGGACAAAAGTCCAGGAAGAGCTATTGCAGTCACGTCGGCGTCCGTATCCGCATCTTGATAAATGCATTTTTGCGTTAAAGGTTTTTAATAGCTTATAACTTCACTCTCACTAAATGGATTCTTTTGACATTTGCCATGTGCTTAGATATTGGTTTGAAGTTTCTAATAGTACCAGCCCTATTTTTGTCGTCACTGATAAAGAAATTCCACATGAATTTTTGTGTTAAAGTTTTTTGATACCTTATAACTTCACTATGCCTTGATGTATTATTTTCATGTGTGACATACATGTGTTTACTTATTGGTATGAAGTTTCAAACAGTACCACCCCCATCAAGGTGAGGGCCATGGACTTGGAATTTCCACATTAATTATTGCATTAAAGTTTGTTGATAGCTTGTAACTTCACTTGAGGAATGTGCAATGTTGGCTGATTTATTTAATATCAACATGCAAGATCATCATCCACCATTGGTATTCACATCCTAATATAAAAGAAAGAGGAGCGAAACAGCAAAGTAACTTGAAAGACAAAAATATCAGTAACATAATCATTAACACTAAAGGCTCATAAATGTAAAACTTAAATGTAAGGTGTGACATGTAATTTTTGCTAATTCTAATTTGAGAGTGATTGATTGATTGATTGGGGTTAAACGCCGTTTTTAACAATTTCTCAGTTATATCACGGCGGCCTGTCTGCCGCCAGTTCACCTACTCATGTGTTTCCTGGTTTTCTCACACCAGTACTCCACACAACAATCTTCCCAAGCAACTGGCTGCTTTTCCACATAGACTAAACCCATTGGTGGAAGACGAATGACGCATGTCGCAATGACTTTTGTCAAACGTCGGAAAGAAAGTTGGCCGAGCCGGGACTCGAACTCACAACCCCTGGATTGACAGCCCACGTCGTTACCGACTGAGCTACCGGAACTCGACTTGAGATTGCTTGAATAATTTGCTAAAAAATCCTGACATTAGGTACTATTGTTATAAAGTACTTGCATTTTAATTTCATAGTTTGAATAGAACAATAATTATTCATCTTACTTTTCAGCATTGATGCCACAAATGCTGAGGGTCTGGGGCGCATGGTCAATGACCATCCAGGCCATAAAGCCAATTGTAGAATGAGAAAAATTTTGCTAAGTGGGGGAAAGCCAAGGTTGTGTCTCTTTGCTGTAAAAGACATATCAGAAGGAGATGAATTGAGATTCGATTACGGAGTGTCAAACCTGCCTTGGAGGAAAGAAAAGGTGATTATAAAAAATATTTTCTCTAAAGTGTCATTGTATACATACGTGTGATATTAATAATGATATTATGATTTTGATAAAAAGGTATATTATTCAATTCCAGCTGGAGGTTTACTTGTGAAGGGTTTAGGTAAACAGGAGTTGAAGAAATCAAATGAGCTATTGTGATACATTTTACAAACATTTCATTTATTTGTTTAATAAGGCCTAAAAAATATAGGTATGTTTCCTCTTACAGGCTTTAAAAAAGATAGGGTTGGTAGGTCGGGATATTTTTTCATCCCTTTTTAGCTCAACTGAGCACAAAGTGCTCAAGCTGAGTTATTGGGATCACCTTTTGTCTGGCGTGCGTCAACATCTTCTTCTCAGTAACTAGTGGGTCAATTGGGATGAAACTTCACAGAAAGCATTTTCTCAATGACCTCGCACAAATTCCTTCAAATTTTTGGGATCCATACAGGATTTTGGTTTCCATGGCAATGAACGAAAAAAAAAAAACACTAAAATTCTTCTTCTCCCAAACTGGTTGGCAGATTTTCAAATAATTTTGTAGAAATGTTCTTTGGTTGATCCTCTTAACTGATTCCTTCAAGGGGGTCGGGCTATTTTGCCTTATGTGGCTATAGTGAAAACTTAAAAAATCTTCATTGACGAATGTGTCAGGCCGATTTTTAAATAACTTTGTAGATATGCTCCTCTCAATGATCTCTCCAGAATTCCTTCAAATTATGGGGATCCATGCAGAATTTTGGTTTCCATGGCAACGAAACGAAAAAACTTTAAAATTCCTCTTCTCCCAAACTGGTTTGCAGATTTTCAAATAATTTTATAGAAATGTTCCTTGGCTGATCCTCTATCAGATTCCTTCAGTGCTATTTTGCTGTATATGGCTAAAGTGAAAACTTAAAAAAATATCTTCTCCTCCGAAAGTATCTGGCCGATTTTCAAATATTTTTTGTAGAAATGTACTTTGGCCGATCCGATTCCTTTAAGCCATGTTGATTGGTCAAAACATGGTCACCAGGGTGCTTGGCTGTTTTGCCTTATATGCATATAGTCAAAACTTCAGGTGAGCGATTCCAGGGCCATCATGGTCCTCTTGAGTTTTTTTTAACCCAGTGGGGTTTGGTGCTGCAAGCTTATTGTTGAAACAATCCATTTGATATAACTGTATTAAACACTGGAACTAACCCTGCAGGACGAGTGACCCGAAACAGGAAGGGAACGTTTTGACTACTGGAAGGGTACGTTTCGACTTCTGGAAGGGTACAGTTTGACCAGATCCCGGAAAATCTACTCGCCCTGCACAAAATTTACTTGTCCTACATTTTAACGGACAAATCGGGTAACGCTTATAAGACATACATATTTTTGCTGCCACTCATTTTTACTATCAAAGCAATATTTTCAAACATTTATTTTCTTTCATGAAATCGACGAACTGTTTGTCCGCTTGATTATGAAAAGTCGAAATAGTAACAGTTTTTTATCGTTCCTATTACCGGCTAAATGTTAATCAATTAAACAGTAGATGGTTATGTCTATTCGAATTGAGACAAGTTTCAAATTGTAAGTTTTATTTTCTTCAAGACCTGTAGTTACTGTAATGCATGTGATATCAACTTAACAATTTTGAAACAAATATTGTGCATTCGATCATAATTTACACTTACCCTTCATGAGATCATATTTCCGGTTTAGATTTATTGTTTACATCCGGGATTTTACTTGAAAGGTTTTTCGCAATCTTCGTTTTGGAAAATAAAATGGATTGATATTTGGATCAGGATAATTTTGCGGGCGAGTGAAATTTCGAGGCAAAATGTGCTGGAAAAAAATACGGTCAGGTGCATTTATAGATGGTTGGTCGGGTAACTGGAAACATAACTCTCTTTTTTTACGCCTAAACAAATCTTATTAGATGTATGGGAATGTTGTGATGAAAATTAAAAATTGTATTTCAGAGAGGAGCTGTAAAACAAGTGCTGTACAATTTACCAAGTAATATAAGATTGAAGTTGCATTAATTTTCAGTTGATTGTTTTAGCAGGGGTAGTAAAATCAGTTATCTGTGTCGTACATTTTTCAGTCTGGGCAAGTGACTTTTGAAGTCTTATTTGTCTGTGGGCTATACCAATTTTGATGATCAAATTCTTCAATTCTCATCCATTTACAAATATATTATGCCAACTTGGTTTTAAGCCGAACCGCATTTCTTTGGACTGTTCGATTGAGCAGCTTGCGAACAATGTAGACTTTTATCGTTACTGAATAATATCAGTGTTTTATCAGTACCATAAATGGGTGTTCGATCATTTTCCAAACAGACAAAATTATGATAATTGTAAGCTTGTATTTCAATCAAGCTGGCTGAGAGATTTCTCATGGCAGCGAGTTTATGAAACAGCTACATGCAGGGCTTTCCAAAGTAGCCGGTAGACGGCGGAAATCCGCCGGTTACTGTGGCTAAAAGGGCCGGCTACTTCACTGACAAAAAAAAAACCTTTTTTTAAAATACTGTATGTACAGACAAGCGTCGAAATTCCCGGGACAAAAGGGCCGATATTTTTTTTCCAAGAATATGACATCGCTGGAGCTAATCTCCTCGAAGCCAACTGACAAATATATATGTGCAGTAGACACATTTTCCTTTATAATATGTAATCAAAAGGTGTTTTGTCGAGTCACGTATGCGCTTTATAGCAGTTATAATACATTATAGTGTACTACATGTAAAGCGTCTAATGATCTGAAATTGAAAAATGTAAAACTCAATTTCATTGGCTGGCTCATTAAATATCAGCCAATCGTAAGGCATCTTTTAAGAACCCGGATTAAACCCTTTCAAAATGTCGGAACGAAAACAGTTTCGACAATCGCTTTTCTTCTTTCGGAAAGATTACACGTCGACAAGCATTAAAACGGAAAATAATAATCAAAATTCTGTCGATGAAGAACAAATGTCCAACTCCTCAATAAGTACTGTACCTGATTACCTGTCAAATTGTCTGGCTGAGCAGTTTTCGATGCAGAAAAACAGCTACAATTTCTGCACCCAACATACAAAAATCAAATGCATTGATATACGGGACTTCCTATTTTCGGACCAGTACATTAACGAGGCACGCAGACAGCCAAAAAAATGAGGCCTCTGTGATTTGTGCAAATCTGCAGCCGAACTTTGGACACGTCAGCAGCGAAAATGTAAAGGCCATATTTTACAGTAGCACTCAAAACTTATTTTGGCTAGAAAAAGATAATCCCCCGCTTCTTATATATACGAGCCTACTTGAATTTTTGAAAATTTTAAACTGTCCAGGTATATCACCTGTCACACAGTGGAAATGCTTTATTTTCTTCTGAAACCATAGCCAATTTATAATGCAGGTCAACGCAATGAGCCTGAAAGTGAAAAAAGTATCCAGTTCTGTCCCACGATCATCATCACACTGAATTGAAGGTTAAACTATCCTACACTCAAAAGAAATGAAATTTCTTTGTGATTTTTTTTTAAATTTCATACATGAAAAATGGTAAATTGAAATATGGAATTAGGTTCCAGAAGAATGCTAGAATGCAGGATTTTGCTCTATTAACCCAAGAGCTTCTGGCATAATTAGTCTAAATATAATTCAATATTTCAAAAAACAAATTGTACCAAATAATTCAGAAAAAACAGAACATTTCAGAAAAAAATCAACTTATTGAAGTGTTAAAACAGTGCTTCAAAATGCAGGATTTTGTACTATTTTTTCGTCAGCTTCTGGGGGCCTAGGCGACCCAAAGACCTTCTTCTAATAAAAAAAATATCGCCTCCCTTTGCTCGGCAGTAGCCGCCTACTTTCTTAAAATTGCCTCCTACTTGAAATACTATGGAAAGCCCTGTACATGTAAAATCTGTCAAGAGTTGTTTGTACTCCGGTACTGTTTTAATACGGAAAAACTTTTTGTCTGCTCATGATGAAAGTTCAAAACATGCAACACATAAACATATATGTAAACAAAGGAACATAGCAAACAGTTAACAGTTACTTGTTAATTGTAACATGTATAACAAGGGACACACAGAATAGTTTAGAATGTTTGATATATGGACAAGTACATTTTGTATATAACTATATGGACAAGTGAATTTTGTAATTTACTTGTCCGTGAACAATTTATTGTTTTAGAGATTTCACCACCCCTCTTTGGAAAATTCCTATTATGTTTTGGGAAGCGAGATAGAGAGTCCTTATTAAGTCACAATGTGAAGACTGATTTTGTCAGATATTCAGTTTTTGGTACAAAGATTTTTTGTTACAAAGATTAAGGCATACCATAAAAGTTGGAATGTTTTATTAAATTCAACCATAAATAAATATAAAGTAATAAAATATTTAGGAAAAAAATCAAAACCGATTGATTGGATTGAATTATTGTAGCTCTTCTCACTGAGCATCTAGTTTGCACATAGAAAACAGGTGGTCAACTTTAGCTTGATAAAAACAGTTACTTCTGATTATCTCTATCAGAATTTTAGTTGCAATCAGCCTTAAATCATTAACAGGGTGAAACATTGATGTGTTTCCAATTTTACATATAACCTGTAATAATGAGCAAATATTGTCCACTTTAGTTTCCAATAGAAATGTAAAGGAATAAATATTGTTTCATATACTGATGAAGTCACAAAAAATGGATTTTCAAATTTGATGGACTCGAATGTCAATTTTTGGAAGGGTTCATATAGTCTACAAGTGATTCTCATTAATTTCACTATCAGAGTAGCAAACAATACAAATTCTGAAATGCCAACTTGTTGTTACGAGCTGACTCAACTGAAGTTACATTGTTTGCAAAATCAGCTCATGATGTGAATAGCAAGAGAATGGTTAAATAGCACCAGTCCCAGAACTTTCAGAGATTGCAGACAAACAAATTACTTGATAAAGCGTACTCTAAATATAAACAATGACGTTGAACAGCAATTTTCAATCTGTTTCTGTGACTGAAAGCGATGTCCCTGGCGCTAAACTTATTTCATGGTTGCAAAACATCCATTCGTTCAGTTGAAGTGATGGCTACATTGCAGGAATATGAAATACAGTGGAAACATGGAAAGCATTCAAAGATAATTTCTTTGTAAGAAAAAAATGCGTGGACATCACATTAACAAAAATTCACAGTCTGCTATCAATATAAATTTTAACTTAAAATTAGTGTAGATTCTAACTGATTTAGTATAGCACTAATATTGACTTTCACTCATGCTCATCTTTGATGTGGAAAAATGTTTTCCAATTGATGCTGGATAAAATTGGCCCGGTAAATTAGGAATCCGCTGTGGTCGAGTGGTTAGCGTCTGGGATTTCGAAACCGGGTGGGATCATGAATAAGTGAACTGTCGCCGTGATATAACTGGAATATTGTTGAAAGCTGTGTAAAACCCCAATAAACTAGAAAGGTTGTTTTTATGAAAAAACATATGTCTCCCCATTGCAGTTTGTCAATGACTATTAAAATATTGAACAAAGGGAGATAACTTTGCAACGAAGTAGCCCAGAGTTATAATTCTTGCAAGGTGCACAACTTCACATTGCCATCTATCTATATTCCAAGTTTCAATAAATTCCTTTAAGTACTTTCTTAGTTCTGCTCTGGAGAAAGTTTACACTATTAAAATATTGAACAAGGGGAGATAAATCATAATTATTGCAAGGTGCACAACTTCACATTGCCATCTATCTAAATTCCAAGTTTCAATAAATTCCTTCAAGTAGTTTCTGAGTTCTACTCTGGACAAAGTTTACACTATTAAAATATTGAACAAGGGGGAGATAACTCATAATTATTGCAAGGTGCACAACTTCACATTGCCATCTATCTATGTTTCAAGTTTCAATAAATTCCTTCAAGTAGTTTCTGAGTTCTGCTCTGGACAAAGTTTACACTATTAAAATATTGAACAAGTGGGAGATAACTCATAATTATTGCAAGGTGCACAACTTCACATTGCCATCTATCTATATTCCAAGTTTCAATAAATTCCTTCAAGTAGTTTCTGAGTTCTGCTCTGGACAAAGTTTTCACAATTAAAATATTGAACAAGGGGGAGATAACTCCGTTATGGTCGGAACATGGGTTCTGCACATCGCCTTCGTGAGGTGAACATCTGACACAAGTTTCATGAAAATCCTTCAAGCCGTTTTGGAGATATAGAGCGGACACGAAAAACAGGCTCAAACCTTTGACCTTCAAGCCTGACCTTGACCTTGAACCGGTATGGTCGGAACATGGGTTCTGCACATCGCCTTCGTGAGGTGAACATCTGACACAAGTTTCATGAAAATTCTTCAAGCCGTTTTGGAGATATGGAGCGGACACGAAATTAAGGCTCAAACCTTTGACCTTCAAGTCTGACCTTGACATTGAACCTGTATGGTCGGGACATGGGTTCTGCACATCGCCTTCATGAGGTGAACATCTGACACAAGTTTCATGAAAATCCTTCAAGCCGTCTTGGAGATATGGAGCGGACACGATTTCGGACAGACGGACAGACAGACAGACAGACAGACAGACAGACAGAAGGACAGACAGACAGACGCCCAGGACAAAAACTATATATCTCCCCTGTATACAGGGGGAGACATAATAAATAAATAAATAAATAAATAACATACAATCTTGAACAAGTTTTTCAATTTCCCAAATCCCAATATGAATGTATTTACTCAAGTAGTTAAGACTTCCTTTAAATAGGCCTTTTAGCCTTTGATGTTACTATTGTTTTCATGTTTGTTATTACTGTTTTTATTAGAGATGTCGACGTTTCCATGGTCAAGAAATACATTTGATTTTAGCTCACCTGAGCTTTGCTCAAGGTGAGTTATTGTGATCGCCTTTTGTCCGGCATGCGTCGTGCGTCGTCCGTCAACTTCTTCTCCTCAGTAACCAGTGGGTCAAATGGAATGAAACTTCACAGAAAGCATCCTCTCAATGACCTCACCAGATTTCCTTCAAATATTTGGGATCCATGCAGAATTCTGGTTTCCATGTCAACGAAATGAAAAAAACTTCAAAATTCTTCTTCTCCCAAACTGGTTGGCAGATTTTCAAATAATTTTGTAGAAATGTTCCTTGGATGACCCTCTATCAGATTCCTTCAAGCCATGTTGATTGGTCGAAAAACATGGCTGACAGGGGGCGGGGGATGCTATTTTGCCTTATATGGCTATAGTGAAAACTTAAAAAATCTTCTTCTCCGAAAGTGGCAGGCCGATTTTCAAATAATTTGTAGAAATGTTCCTTGTGTGTGACCCTCTATCAGATTCCTTCACGCCATGTAGATTGGTTGAAAACTATGGCCGCCAGGGGGCGGGGCTTTTTTTGCATTTTATGGCTATAGTAATAACTTTAAAAATCTTCTTACCCGAAAGTGTCAGGCTGATTTTCAAATCAGATTCCTTCAAGCCATGTTGATTGGTAAAAAAACATGGCCACCAGGGATGGGGCTGTTTGGAGATTTTTTTTGCCTAATTAATGGCAGTGGAGTGATATTGGGCCTCTTGCTTTTAGTGATCACATTTTGATCACATTTTGTCCGGCGTGCGTCGTCAACATTTGAGCTTGTAAACACTCTACAGGTTACATTTTGCATCCAATCTTCATGAAAGTTTATCAGAACATTCATCTCCATCACATCTTGGACAAGTTCGAAACTGGGCTGTATGAGGTCAAAAACTATTGAAGGGAAATCTTGTTAACACTCTGGAAGCCACATTTTCAACTTGAGCATGTTGAAACTTTATCAGAATGTTTGTCTTGATAATATGTAAGTCAAGTTCAAACATGGCATGTTGGGTCAAAAAGTAGGTCACTAGGTCAAATTGAAGGAAAATCTTGTTAACACTCTAGAGGCCTCATTTTTTGCTTTAGATTATTTTGTCAGAATGTTTGTCTAAAAAATATCTAGGTCAAGTTCGAATATGGGTCATACTTGGTCAAACTAAGTCACTAGGCCAAATTGAAGGGACATCTGTGTAGAAGCCGCTTTTTTGGCTACAGCAGCTTGAAATTTGATCAGAATTTGTATCTAAATGATATCTAGGCAAAGTTCGAATATGGGTTATTCCGGGTTAAAAACTAGGTCACTAGGCCAAATTGATGGGAAATCTTGTTAACACTCTACAGGCCCATTTTTTGCTTCAGAATGTTTGTCTTAAAGATATCTAGATCATGTTTGAATATGGGTCATATTGCGTCAGAAACTAGGTCACTAGGCCAAATTGAAGGGAAATCTTGTTAACTCTGTAGAAGATACAGGTTTTTCTACAGCAGCTTGATATTTGATGAGAATGTTTATTTAAATGATATCTTGGCCAAGTTCGAATATATAAAAACTGTATTGATTTAAAATTTAGTTTTATCGGTGAATTATAATAATAAAAAAAAAG
>JASEVX010000716.1:0-58219 GCA_031761405.1 Serripes groenlandicus
CTTGTGACGCCTCTACAGTATATACGTTTCTTAAACACTGATAGAAACCGCAAATGTGATCAAAACGAGCAACTGTGATAAAAGCTTTTGAAACCATTTATAGAAACATGAACAAAAAAATTTATAACGAGCAATTTGTCCTTTTTCTCATATTGTTTTATACATAGCGTCACAATCGTACGTCCATGTTTGTGTAAAAGGTTTCAACGGAGCAAGAGTTCATTTTAAAATGTTTAAAACCTAACATACATTTTGAACAAAATGCAGTTCATGCACGCTGTTATACGGACATAAATATGTCACTTATGACAAAAACAAACATATCCGTAGGGCATAAATGGTATTTCTGCTTACATCGTAATATTTGTCCCTACTGTTTTATCTCAGATATAGCATTTATGGTTTTAAAAAATCCTCATATTTCGCCCATTATAATGTTACATATTTCCCCATTCAAATGCTACAGGTCTCAGGTCTCATGCCCAGCTCCCCCTCCCCCTCCCCCCAACGTCCAACACGAGATCAGGGGATCAGGCTTCAATACCCAGTCGTGCCATACACAAGACCTTAAAATTGTACAAAAGGGAGCAGTGGCTCCCTTCCTTGGTATATCTGTAACAGACGACTTGTGTAGTCACTTGGTATATCTGTAACAGACGACTTGTGTAGTCACTTGGTATATCTGTAACAGACGACTTGTGTAGTCACTTGGTATATCTGTAACAGACGACTTGTGTAGTCACTTGGTATATCTGTAACAGACGACTTGTGTAGTCAATTGGTATATCTGTAACAGACGACTTGTGTAGTCACTTGGTATATCTGTAACAGACGACTTGTGTAGTCAATTGGTATATCTGTAACAGACGACTTGTGTAGTCACTTGGTATATCTGTAACAGACGACTTGTGTAGTCATTGTGGCGAAAAGAGAAATAGCTCATATTGAGCAATTCCCTCTTTTATCAAAAGGGTGCTCATTTTTTATAATAACTATTTTGTTTAAATAATGATTTTTCATATTTTAACAGAGATGTGTTCAAATTCGTCTGCTACACATTTCTCGTATACATGTGGGAATCGGTTATGCAAATGTGTAGTACTATAATGTAGTTGTGTTTTCGTCATAAGTCTGACATGTTTTTATGATAATATAACCAGACATCGACACCATAAAACTCTATTAATAAACCCATTCCCACAAACAGACGTTTTCTAACGCCTCTAAAGCAGACGAATTTTGACAACACTCTGGCAAATGGAAAATTGCTCATCATGAGCAATTTCTCCCTTTTCGAAAATATTTTCAATTCTATTCAATAATAGTTTTATTTATCGACGCTTTAAATAGTTTTGCTAATATGTTTTCAATGTCGTCTGCTGCATATTTGTTATATGTGGGAAAGGGTTAATACATCTTCTGCGCTTCATACAAGACTTCTGATTGATCGATTTCATAAATGAATTGTCTTCCTACCATTCAGCTAATACTTGAACACAACTTATGAGCACAACTTATGAACACAACTTATGAGCACAACTTATGAACACAACTTATGAGCACAGAGCAAACTTTGATGGTTTTGGATCATGCAGCTTAAATGATAAATGACAACGTTTGATATGAATGAAAGTACATGTACATTTACAGTATTGTATAAAAGTACATCTTTTCACCAGTTCCCAAATATAACAAATCTGCAGCAGACGGCTTTGAAAACATTTCTGGACAAATTTAGTAAATCTATACCAATTAAATAAAGTATAATTATTGGATAGAGTTGAAAACATTGCGGCAATCTCAATGTTTTCATGGTCGTCTGCTGCAGAGCCAATGGAAAGAGTCAGTATGCGGGAAAGGGTTTATTAATGATGCATTGTAAGTAATGGATATGCAATAACGACATACACGGATTACACTAATACTCGAATATGTATTAATTAACTAACGTCAACGTAAGAGTGAAAATAACGTACCTGACGTAACCAAGTCAACGGAATGGTCATTTGTGAGTGAGAACACAACTATCTGGATTAACATCAAGACAACGTACATGTAACAGTGATAAGAACGTATCTTACGTAACCAAGTCTACTGAATGGTCATTTGTGAGTGAGAACACTAATAAACGTAACAGTGAATACAACGAACCTAACGTAACCAAGCCTACTGAATGGTCAGTTGTGAGTGAGAACACTAATAAACGTAACAGTGAATACAACGAACCTAACGTAACCAAGCCTACTGAATGGTCATTTGTGAGTGAGAACACTAATAAACGTAACAGTGAATACAACGAACCTAACGTAACCAAGCCTACTGAATGGTCAGTTGTGAGTGAGAACACTAATAAACGTAACAGTGAATACAACGAACCTAACGTAACCAAGCCTACTGAATGGTCAGTTGTGAGTGAGAACACTAATAAACGTAACAGTGAATACAACGAACCTAACGTAACCAAGCCTACTGAATGGTCAGTTGTGAGTGAGAACACTAATAAACGTAGCAGTGAATACAACGAACCTAACGTAACCAAGCCTACTGAATGGTAATTTGTGAGTGAGAACACTAATACACGTAACAGTGAATACAACGAACCTAACGTTACCAAGCCACCTGAATGGTCATTTGTGAGTGAAAACACAAATATCTGGATTAACGTCAAGGTAACAGTGAATAGAACGTACCTAAAGTAACCAAGCCAACTGAATGGTCATTTGTGAGTTGAGAACACGAATATCTGGATTGACGTCAAGGTAACAGTGAATAGAACGTACCTAAAGTAACCAAGCCTACTGAATGATCATTTGTGAGTGAGAACACAAATATCTCGATTAACGTCAATGTAACAGTGAATAGAACGTACCTAACGTAACCAAGCCTACTGAATGGTCATTTGTGAGTGAGAACACTAATAAACGTAACAGTGAATACAACGAAGTTAACGTAACCAAGCCTACTGAATGGTCATTTGTGAGTGAGAACACTAATAAACGTAACAGTGAATACAACGAACCTAACGTAACCAAGCCTACTGAATGGTCAGTTGTGAGTGAGAACACTAATAAACGTAACAGTGAATACAACGAACCTAACGTAACCAAGCCTACTGAATGGTCAGTTGTGAGTGAGAACACTAATAAACGTAGCAGTGAATACAACGAACCTAACGTAACCAAGCCTACTGAATGGTCATTTGTGAGTGAGAACACTGATAAACGTAACAGTGAATACAACGAACCTAACGTTACCAAGCCACCTGAATGGTCATTTGTGAGTGAAAACACAAATATCTGGATTAACGTCAAGGTAACAGTGAATAGAACGTACCTAAAGTAACCAAGCCAACTGAATGGTCATTTGTGAGTTGAGAACACGAATATCTGGATTGACGTCAAGGTAACAGTGAATAGAACGTACCTAAAGTAACCAAGCCTACTGAATGATCATTTGTGAGTGAGAACACAAATATCTCGATTAACGTCAAGGTAACAGTGAATAGAACGTACCTAACGTAACCAAGCCTACTGAATGGTCATTTGTGAGAGAGAACACAAATAGCTGGATTAACGTCAATGTAACAGTGAATAGAACGTTCCTAACGTAACCAAGCCTACTGAATGGTCATTTGTGAGAGAGAACACGAATATCTGGATTAACGTCAAGGTAACAGTGAATATAACGTACCTAACGTAACCAAGCCACCTGAATGGTCATTTGTGAGAGAGAACAGTACGAATATCTGGATTAACGTCAAGGTAACAGTGAATAGAACGTAGCTAACGTTACCAAGCCAACTGAATGGTCATTTGTGAGTGAGAACACGAATATTTGAATTAACGTCAACATAATGGTAATTCAGTGTGAGTGAAAACACAAATATCTGGATTAACGTCAACGTACATGTTACCGTGAATATAACGTACCTAAAGTAACCAAGCCTACTGTATGGTCGTTTGTACGTTGAGAAAACGAATATTGGATTAACGTCAAGGTAACAGTGATAAGAACGTACCTAAAGTAACCAAGCCTACTAAATGGTCATTTGTAAGTGAGAACACGAATATCTGGATTAACGTCAAGGTAACAGTGAATATAACGTACCTAACGTAACCAAGCCACCTGCATGGTCGTTTGTAGGTTGAGAACACGAATATTTGAATTAACGTTAACGTAACAGTGAATGGAACGTACCAAACGTAACCAAGCCAACTGAATTGTCGTTTATGAGAGAGAACGGTACGAATATCTGGATTAACGTCAACGTTATATTGAAAAGAACGTACCAAACGTAACCAAGCCAACTGAATTGTCGTTTATGAGAGAGAACAGTACGAACATCTGAATTAACGTCAACGTTATATTGAAAAGAACGTACCTTACGTAACCAAGCCACCTGATTGGTCGGTCGTTTATCCGTTATTATTCCAGTAGATCCTCACTTACAACTTAGATTAATAGAGAAGCGATTACAAAGTCGCGTGTCGTTATGAAACGATGTGGCCGTACACTAAACTACTACAAATGTATACGGTGACGTGTGTTTAGACAGTGACAGTGGGATGAAGCCCTGGTAATGAAATGTAAAATGTCACCCATCAATCAACGTAACTTCGTCGGCCATTTATCCTTTCCCAATTAAAGACGTTTTTTGCAGCACACGACTTTTGGAAAACATTGTGGTATTAGAGGAAACTGTTCCAGATGACCAATTTAGCATTTTTTTTCACAATGTTTTCAACTCTATTGAAAAATTACATTTTCATTTTTTTGATATGTGCTATGTGTTTGCTGAAATGTTTTCAAATTCGTCTGCTGCAGTTGTTTTGTTTGTGGGAAAGGGGTTAATAAATGCCGCCCCACGACATAACAGAATATACGTCATGATTGAAGTATGCTAACCGGTTATCAGACACATTTACTTTGACGATTTGTGAGAATAGCGTTTCACACCGCTTTCAACAAAGACCAATTGTTTCGTTATAAACATAATTGAGCCGTCCCGCGAGAAAACCAACATTATGGCCTCTGTTTAATGTATCGACCCAGATTAGCCTGCGCAGTCCGCTCAAACTGATCCGGGCCGGGCCGACACATTCCGTCTCAGGGGAATAGAGTAATGATTCCTGAAACAGAAAATCAACAGGAGGCGAAAAGTGTATACCAGGGTACGCCTGCGAGGCATGTTTAGGCTGATCCGGGTCGATATTCTACGCAGAGTCAACAATGTTGGTGTTGTCGCGGGACGGCCGATATCACTGTATTTTCTGTGTTACTTACTAGTAATTCTGGTCCATTTATCCTGGCACAAGTGACTAAGACGTGATGCTTATCCACCAATATCCTGAGCGCCTAGGGCGAAAATCCGTTTCTACCATTGTTGAAGTCTTTGGAACTACCACTACTCCACCTTTTAAAACATACAATAACAAACTCAAAACTCGTACTATTGTCTACAGTAAGTAGTATAACCATGATAAAGCTTTTTAACCCTTTCCCACATGCCTAATTTATTTATTGGGGTTTTACGCAGCTTTCAAAATTATTTCAGTTATATCACGGCGACAGTTCACTTATTCATGATCCCTGGGTGAACAGACCAGTAATAGGCTAGAAAATGTGCCTTCCCCAAGGGCACTCCAGTATGACCGAGGTGCCCCGGTTTCAAAATCCCCGACGCTAACCACTCGACCACAGCGGATTCCCCACCTTTTAAAACATACAATGAAAAACTCGTACGTCTACAGTAAGTAGTATAACCATGATAAAGCGTTTTAACCCTTTCCCTCATATAGACGCTTTCTGACGCCTCTGCAGCAGACAGCTTTTTGAAAACATAGTGACAAAAGAAGAAATTGCTCAAAACGAGCAATTTCTCCTGTTGCCACAATGTTTACCACTTTAAGTCATAAGTTATCCATTCAATTATAGAGATTTTCTATTTTTTGACAAAATATGTTCAAAGTCGTCTGCTGCAGAATTGTCGTATGAGGGTAAGGGTTAATCCTTTCCCATATACTGAACAAAATGAAAACAATTGGCAAAAGGAGAAATTGCTCGTCATGAGCAATTTCTGCTTTTGCCACAATATTTTCAAAAGTCGTCATCTGCAGTGGCGTCAGAGTGTCTGTATGTGGGAACCGGTTCATATCGTCCCCTCGATTGTGTAACATGGTATTCATTTTGTAACACCCCGTCCAGTCCAATTGCTATGGTGCACAATATCTGTTGTCAATTGGACTAATACAGTAGCATTCAATGCATCATTATTCGGTCCAACTCGGTGCATCTTTTACTTAGAGCCGTATCACGTGATAATCACACCTCAGTGAACTGACGAGGATTTATCGTACAGCATTTCCGTTTCGTTATTATCCTACGTTCGGGACGTCATTATACATTATACTCTACCTTTTCTCGGATGACAGTTCTTATGTTTTTAAAAGTCGTCTGTTGCAGATTTGTTGTATGTGAGAAAGGGTTAAGCTAACGAATTTATGAGACCCGAGTAAACGCCTCACAGGCATGTAATTACTAGTTCCTGTATGTGGGAAAGGGTTTCTTTGTTTGCCACAATGTATTTGAAACATTTAACCCTTTCCTTCATATAGACGCTTTCTGACGCCTCTGCAGCAAACGGTTTTTTGAAAACATAGTGACAAAAGAAGAAATTGCTCAAAACGACCAATTTCTCCTTTTGCCATAATGTTTACCACTTTTAGTCATAGGTTATCCATTCAATTATAGAGATTTTCTATATTTCGACAAAACATGTTCAAAGTCGTCTGCTGCAGAATTGTCGTATGTTGGGCAAGGATTAAAAAAAAACAATTAATCTTTCATATATATAGAGATAAATATACCTTGGCTACACTTTTAAGTTTTAAAAGCATTTGGTATGACCCGGCCGGGGATCGTACACGCGAACTCCCGCACACGAAGCGGACGCTCGACCACTAAGCCACCGAGGCGATTACGAAGATATAACAAAACTGCAAAGTGTTAGACTCGGTTTAAATATATAAGAAAGACCCAAGTGGAGTCCTTTATCTAATGGTTGAAGGGTCTTTATGGTTTATGAACATATTATAGGGTTATAAATAACACAAACAAATATATATTGCATATTTATTCATATTTAATTAAAATTTCAATATGTTAAACCCTTAACCTCATGTTCAGAGGCGTAGCTTTGCAATAATCAATGTGTAGGCCGTCTCGTGAGAAAATTTTTTGGGGCATTTTGAGAAAAAATGTGTAGGCACGTGCTTACAGTGCCTAAAGGGAGCTACGCCCCTGATGTTAACCATGCTTGCTTCTCAAAAAAAGAAGCTTTTGTCAGATATTGATGGATTGCCTGTTCTCCATGAGGTTTTTCCCTGCTTTTCATGTAATGTTTGTCTCCTCTGCTCTAAATTTACATCCACTGTCTAGATCATCATATTTTTCCTTTCAGATGTTATCAATTAGGAGGAGTCTAAAACAAGGATATCAGGCAAAGGGTATAATAGTAAAGCAGACATGTACATTTATATACAAGAACAAAATAAACGCTAAATGGACATTCCAGCTGTACCAACAAGGGCCATTACACATTTCTGTGCATAATATTCACTGTCAAACATTTCCCATATGCGGACAAATTTTGATTCAAATGCCGGAGGCTTTTGACTTTTGAAAACATTTTTGCATTTTAAACAGTCATCTGCAGCAGACAACTACTGAACACATTGTGACAAAAGGAGATTTTGCCAACTTTGTTTTCAACTCTACAGTCAATTGATTGATTGATGTTTAACACCGTTTTTAACAATTTCTCAGTTATATCACGGCGGCCAGTTCAACTACGCATGCGTTTCCTGGTTTTCTCACACCAGTACTCCACACAACCATCTTCCCAAGCAACTGGCTGCTTTTCCACATAGACTTAGCCCATTGGTGGAATACGAATGACGCATGTCGCATTGACTTTTGTCAATTGTCGAAAAGAAAGTTGGCCGAGCCGGGATTCGAAATTCGCAACCCCTGGATTGACAGCCTGCGTCCCTACTGACTGAGCTACCGGGGCTTCTTCAGTCAATAATAACAACTGCATTTCAAGAGATATTCCATATTTTCGTCTGGATCTCTTCAAAAGAATTACTAAACCATCTCCCTCAAAGGTCTCTTACCACAACTTTTCTTCGACATTAAGCCACACTATATGCAATAATATGATGGGCAATTTCTACTTTTGCCACAATGTTTCCAGCTCTTTCCAATAATTATAACTTCATTTATAGAGATTTTCCATATTTTCCCCTGTACCTCTTCAAAAGAGTACCTCTTCAATCAGTCTCTATCCGCAGCTCATCTTTTGCAATTAGCAACAGAACTGTACATGTATGTGCCATAAAATGGCAACAAACTCAAACACTGTCACTTATCAATCCATAACCTCATATATTCCTATGTGCATCCCTCTCTTTACATTAGTCAAGCCATGTGACAGCCGTGAACTCTTCGGTTCCTACACTGAACACTGGTCTTGATTACTGCAATTTGACTTGATGTCAGTGTTCATTTGCTGATTATATCCCATTTCCTAATACAGCACCAGTAAACTTTAGAAAACATGTTGCAGTTTATGTGAATTGGTCATAATAGCCAATTACACTTATCCCTGAAAGATTTGAATTGCGTTCTTAATGCTGTCTTGTTCAAGGCATTGCAAGTATTAGAGTGACGTTAACATTTCATCACAAGCTGAACTTGCTGATATCTTCATAGTGAATGTTTTCCAGCATCCGCCCCTTTAGAGGTCCCTGAAAAAAAGAAAAGAAACACATGTCTTGCATATAAATATGTCAGTTAAGGAAAGTATGACGGACTGACAGAGATTGATTGATTGATTGGTGGGGCTTAACATCGTTTTCAACAAATTTCCAGTCATAGCAGGGCGGCCGGTTCACCTTCACATGTGTTTCCTGGCTTTCCCACACCAATTCTCCAAACACCAGACTTTCCAAGCAAATGGCCGCTTTTCACAGACATTGGTGGACGTTTGTCACAGTGACTTTCATCAAACTTTGGAAAGAATGTTGGCCGAGCTGATGTTCAAATTCACAACTCCTTGACTGACAGCCCACGTCGCTACCGGTGCTCAGCCTCAGCACTGTGTAAGTGCCAATATCGTCAGTATGTTTCAGTGTGACAGGCAACAGAGAATCGATCCCTATTTGTCTCCCTGCCTAGACATAACTCATTTAAAAATAATTCCAGTGCAACACACCAACAATATGCACAACTAGGCTTGGTATCAATCATTCTTGTGAAGTTATATTGAATTCTGACCAAGGGTTGCTGAGAAATAGTGTTCACAAGAAATGTCCACAGACCAACGGACCGACAAACCAACAAAACTACCGACCGCAAAGCGTGACTCCCATATAGCCCCCATATACTATGTATCTGGGGGTATAATGAGTTTAAAACATTATGGCAAAAGGAGGGTGGATAATAAGTAACTTATTAGACTAGTATATCAACCGTCAATGTGGCCTCAGTAGAGCACTAGATAAGGGGTGTTTTGAATGTTCTAAAATCCTTATTGGACCTCCAAAACTTATGTTGTGGGAGCTCAAAAGGATCATCTCACTGAAACAATTCTTTTGAGTAACCACAACATAGGTTTTAATGAATGCTAACAGAGATATTGTGGAAGCAAGACCTGTTTACTCTCCCTTATCTAGGCCCTCTGCTACCATGTAGTTGATAAATTTATTGGAGTTTAATGCCCTTTTCAACAGTTTATCAGTTATATTAGGCCTAATAATGTATAAGCATACATTGATTGGCAACTAAATTCTTACAATAAATCAAACTCAGTTTTTGCATCTTACGAGATTCTACTAGAGTTTAAACAAGAAAACGCTGAAGATGGTAAGGCTGGATTGTCGGCAATTTGACCTTGAAAATCGACAAACCAAAGTCAAGGTCAAAGTAACCATAGAAATGAATAGAACTTGTTACTGGTTACCTTCAGGAAAAGTTTCAAGTTTGTAACCCTTTCCAGTGCTGAGATTTGCCTCAACCTGAAACTTTAACCAAAATGTTGACGAACAGACGGACATCGCCAATCTAAAGACCGGAATTGCTAGAACGATCCGGCCAAAAAACACATTTTTGTATTATTTTGAAGGTTTAAATATCTGCTTTTCTAAATCTATAACACATTTGGGAGAGGGTAAACCCTTTCCCACATACAACAAATCCACAGCATTCTTGAAATCTAGGCAAAAATATAAAAAATCTCTATAAATCAAAGTATAATTATTGAATAGAGTTGAAAACATAGTAGCAAAAGGAACAAGAGCTCTGCGGAGCAAACGCCAACATTGTCTGGGGTTTTTCTAAGTTGAAAAATGGGCATTTCTGAAAAATTATTTAAGCCAGAGTTATGTGACTTGGTAAAGACATGTGTATTGTACCTAGGAACATGTGTTCCAAGTTTCATTAAAAAATTGTTGAACAGTTTTGTGACAACGCAGACAAAAAACGACACCAAGGGTATCACAATCAGGCAAGCTAAAAAAATGCCCATTTGTAACAATGTTTTCAAATGTTGTCTGCCACAGAGGCGTCAGAAAGCATCTTTATGGGGGAAAGGGGTTAAAGTTATACATACTGAAGCAATAGAAACAGTGCAGGAAAACTTCTTTTCATTGACACTTTCGAGTATGGCTGTCATTCCTCTGTAAGCACCATTTACAATGACAACAGTTTTACCTGAAATACATCACATCACAGGACTAGATAAAGGGGAGGTCAACCCTTTCCCACATACAGCAAATCTGCTGTAGACAAATTTGAAAATCTCTACTAAAAATTATGGAAAATCACTATAACTTTAGGTATAATTACTGAAAAAAAGTTTAAAACATTGTGGCAAAAGGAGAAATGGATTGTTTTTAGCAATTTCTCCTTTTGTCACGATGTTTTTAAAAGTCGTCTGCTGCAGAGGCGTCAGAAAGCATATATATTTGGGAAAGGGTTTTCTTTTTCCCAACAATATTCCTCTTATTACTCAACCAAAGCCTATGTTGTGGGTACTCAAAATAATCATCTCAACCAGGGTTAAATCCCTAGTTGAGTCATACCAAAGACCTCTAAAAATGGTATTAAAGGCTTCCCTCCTTTTTGCCTAGGGATGTGGGAATAGCATTACAACTGATGTCAGGATAAACTAGAACTATCACTGAAGTTGATAAATACCCCCTAAACAGCACCTTGACCTACACCATAACTTAATAAGTAATAGGGAAATACCCCCTGCACAGCACCTTGACCTACACCATAACTTAATAAGTAATAGGGAAATACCCCCTAAACAGCACCTTGACCTACACCATAACTTAATTAGTAAAAGGGAAATACCCCCTAAACAGCACCTTGACCTACACCATAACTTAATAAGTAAAAGGGAAATACCCCCTAAACAGCACCTTGACCTACACCATAACTTAATAAGTAAAAGGGAAATACCCCCTACACAGCACCTTGACCTACACCATAACTTAATTAGTAAAAGGGAAATACCCCCTAAACAGCACCTTGACCTACACCATAACTTAATAAGTAAAATGGCCATAACTCTGTAAAATAACATGAAATTGTAACCCCTTTAGGATATGCACATCTCCTCTTGGTATGGTAGCTCATGTAAAATTTTATTGAATTCCACCCAGTGGTTTGTAAGAAATAGGCCGGACAAAAATATGGCTTCAAAATATGGCTTCCGACCGACAGGCAGACAAACCGACACAGTGACTCCTATATACCCCCTCTTCTTTGAAGGGGGTATAATAATACCGTAGAACTGGTGAATTACCTAGAAAATGCCATGATGAGACCGAAATACTGTTGTAAACAGTGCAAAACTTTCAAATAAGTCACTTACCAAGATTGTTAGTCTTGAGTTGCCATTGCCTCAACTGTTGCAACGAAATGGGCACTTTGGGAATACCAAACTCAAAGAGTTTTCAAGCAGTGTAAATCCAGACCAGCATGAGCATCCATGCATTCTTATCCAGGTCTGCCCTTTTTGCTAACAATTCACAGAATGTTTCAATAAATGTCTGACAAACATAGTGTAATTGTCTCGGATAACATATACAGGTAGATCTTTCTCAACAATTATCAGGGGTGCGTCTTATAGCCAAGGATTTACCGTAAATACCTATAGGTTGGTTAACCTGCAGATTGGACCATCTATCTGTGTGACAAGAAATATACATACCTTGTGCAGGGATCACTGTTTCCAGGTGGGTCTGATCGACTTTTATTGTATCTCCGCTAATGATCATCTTTATCAGAGCAGTGTATAAGTCCTTTACCTCCTGTAAGATCAAATGGTTATATTTTGTTTTAAGTGGGATTTTACGCCGTTTTCAACATTATTTCAATTATATCATGGTGAGTTCACTTATTCATGATCCCTTCGGTATCCAAACCAGTACTAGGCTAAGAAATGTGCCTTGCCCAAGGGCTCTCCACCATGACCATCGTGCCATGACTTGGGATCGAACCCCGGGATGTCCGGTTAAATATCCCGACGGTAGCCACTTGGCCATTGCAGATTCCAAGATGAAATGGACAATGTTACAATGACTACAATGACAGAGGACTACAAAAGGGGGAGAACATTGGTCTTATATCCACAAGTTCTCTCTTATTACTCAACTAAACCCTATGTTGTGTGTGCTCAAAATAATTGCTTATTGAGACTATTCTTTTGAGTACCCACAACAGCTTCCAAAACAAAATCATTTATATCATGACGTTTCCTAGGTAAGTTACCAGTATTTCTGGTCCATTTATCCCGACACAAGCAAGTAAGTCATAATACTAATAACCCAACAACCCTGAGCGCCAAGGAGGGAAGCCATTTCTACCAATTTTAAAGTCTCTCTTATCTAGAGATCTGTTACATGAATAACAGACATTCAGGACTTTGTGAACAGAAGAGATACAGATCAGCCTGCACCTCTCTGTTGTCTGCTTAGGATCTTCTCTATTGGCCAAATAGTCTCGTCACAAGCATTCTGGATGTCTCTGAAAACTTGCTATTCCTTTCCCACATGCAACAAATTTGCAGCAGACAATTTAGAAAACATCTAGGCAACCATGTGGAAATTCTCTTAAAAGTTTAATTGTTGAATAGAGTTGCAAACATTGTAGCAAAAGAAAAAATACTCATTTTGAGCAATCTCATCTAACCATATTTTTTAATGCCATAAATAACTTTGAATTCGCAAGGTCAAAATGTTGTGATTTCTGTCCAAAATGAGTTGTTGTTTTTTAGCAACATCAGCTTCGTCAAAAACAGGACAGTAAACATGCAGCATCATCATCTTGCCAATGTTAGGTGTGAAATAGAGACAATATTAAGAAATTAATTTCATCAGGTACTAGTACAGGCATTAAGAAGCTAAATTGTTCAAACAGCATAAATGATAATTGACGAGAGGCTACATGGGAAAAACTCATTATGCGTAACTGGTTTGTACCAAGTTGTCAAAACTCAATGTAGAATACAGTCTACCCGACACAAATCTATAGAATAGATTTGAAAACATTGTGTCATACAGAGAAATTGCTCATTATGAGGGAAAAGTAAAACCACACAACCTACCATCACACAAGCTTTTTTCTTATAATATTTTTCTCCCAATCTTTTAGACACAACTTTGACAACAATGTTCTCATGAAGCCAGTGGTCTTTCCTGTTCACTTTTTCTCTCTTTTTCTCTTCAAACTCCATAATTTCATCGAGAGCCGACTTTCTTTTCCCCCCAACTATCGGTTTTTTAAATACAAATTCACTTGATGATGGTTTTCTATCAGCATCCCCTTCTTCTGTCTTGGCTGTTTTCAATGGATTGTCTTTTAAAACAGGTCTGTAAAATTGTACAAAACATGTTTTTATTAATAAAGAGTTCCTATATATATAAACATGTATCGTCTGTCTAAATTCAACTCATTTTACATAGGAATATACAGTTAACCCTTTCCCACATACAGACACTTTTTATACGCATTTGCAGCAGACAACCTTTTCGAAACATTGTGGCAAAAGGTGAATCTTGGAAAGTCTCTAAATATCAAGTTTAACTATTGAATTGAGTTGTAAACAAATATGCCTCAATGTCGAAAAGGGTTAAGGGATAAAGGCCAAATTAAGTTTTCTGAACTGAAAAGAATAAATGAACCCATCTTTGGGAAAAGGCACAAGTTGGCATTAAGTGAACTGTGAAGATCCAGAAAACCCGGTGAATTTGTACAGTCCTATCAAGATCTACCCTGTTCAAAAAGAAAAGTTAAAAAGTTCAACAAAATTATTTGTAAAGAAAGGCCATATATATATATATTACTACCAAAACCTTGTTAGAGGCCTCTGTCAACTTGAGTAGATTCTGATAAGATGGGAGTAGATATACAAGCTGATGCGAACCTACACTGTTTAACCCTATCCCTCATATAGACGCATTCTGAAGCCTCTGCAGCAGACAGCTTTTTAAAAACATAGTGACAAAAGAAGAAATTGCTCAAAACAAGCAATTTCTCCTTTTGCCACAATGTTGTCCACTTTTAGTCAGAGGTTATCCATTCAATTATAGAGATTTTCAATTTTTTTCACAAAATATGTTCAAAGTCGTCTGCTGAAGAATTGTCGTATTTGGGAAAAGGTTAAGAAACACCAACTTGTACTTTTTCTTACAAATGGGCTTAGATATATATTCGTAGCATGATAATAAGAGCCACCGTCTCAGGAGCAGAAGGTTGTAAAAACCAAGTGGTCAAAGCAACATGTGTAACTTGCCACTTACCAACAACAGTGTTTGAAGTGATATATGTGTCGCCTACCAATAAGTCAAAGTACGATAGACCGATGGATGGACAGACAGCTGGACAGAGAAGTGACAGAGAAGTGACCCCTATATGTCACCTTGCCAAAGCAGGTAAACAGACTGAGACAATTTGCCATTTAACTATAATATATGAGCCTATCTAATAACTTTATGAGGGTTGGAAATAAATGACAGTTTTGAGACTAGATGAGGTAGATCAAGACAGTGCAGAGGCCTGTATGACGTAGCTCATATTATTAAATATTTTGTAACAAACAAGAGGGCCATGATGGCCCTATATCGCTCACCTGATTTAATAGAACTTCAATAGTTTTCAAAGTTTTTACTGTTTTTAGGCCAATACTTTTGGACAAGAAGATTTTTAAAGTTTTAACAATGCACATATAAGGAAAACAAGCTCCGCCCCCTGGCGGCCATGTTTTTCAACGGATCAAAAATATTTAAACAATCTTGGTAAAGGGTGCCCCAAGGAACATTTGTGCAAAATAATTTTTAAATCGGGCCAGTACTTTTGGACAAGAAGATTTTTAAAGTTTAACAATGCACATATAAGGAAAACAAGCTCCGCCCTCTGGCGGCCATGCTTTTCAACGGATCAGAAATATTTGAACAATCTTGGTAAAGGGTGCCCCAAGGAACATTTGTGCAAAATAATTTTTAAATCGGACCAGTACTTTTGGACAAGAAGATTTTTAAAGTTTTAACAATGCACACATAAGGAAAACAAGCTCCGCCCCCCCCCCCCCCCCCCTGGCGGCCATGTTTTTCAACGGATCAAAAATATTTGAACAATCTTGGTAAAGGGTGCACCAAGGAACATTTGTGCAAAATTATTTTCAAATCGGCCCAGTACTTTTGGACAAGAAGATTTTACAAAGTTTTAACTATGCACATATAAGGAAAACAGGCTCCGCCCCCTGGCGGCCATGTTTTTCAACGGATTGGAAATATTTGAACAATCTTGGTAAAGAGTGTCCCAAGGAACATTTGTGCAAAATAATTTTCAAATCGGGCCAGTACTTTTGGACAAGAAGATTTTTAAAGTTTTAACAATGCACATGTAAGGAAAATAAGCTCCGCCCCCTGGCGGCCATGTTTTTCAACGGATTGAAAATATTTGAACAATCTTGGTAGAGGGTACCTCAAGGAACATTTGTGCAAAATAATTTTCAAATCGGGCCAGTACTTTTGGACAAGAAGATTTTTAAAGTTTTAACAATGCACATGTAAGGAAAATAAGCTCCGCCCCCTGGCGGCCATGTTTTTCAACGGATTGAAAATATTTGAACAATCTTGGTAGAGGGTACCTCAAGGAACATTTGTGCAAAATAATTTTCAAATCGGGCCAGTACTTTTGGACAAGAAGATTTTTTAAGATTTGGCAATTTTTCCCTTTTCTGATGCCGCAGCAACCAAAGTTCTACTTGGAATTAATTTCTTTGAACAACTTTGAAAGAAGACTACCTAAGGACCATTCCTGTGAAGTTATTTTGAAATCTGTTCATTGGTTTAGTAGGAGAAGTAATTTGTAGGAAATTGTTAACAGACGCCGACGACGACGACGACGACGCCGGACGCCGGACGGTGAGTGATCACAAAAGCTCATCTTGCACTTCGTGCTTAGGTGAGCTAACAATGGAAAACATACAAAAAAACATAAATGTAAATTACTTTGCTATTTCTTGCTTCTTTTTCATACTCCCAAGACTTAGAGTCACTGAAAATACAAAAATATATTACATTAATATATTGGTTTTTTTTTTATATTCAGTTAATCAACAACTGTTTTCAACATAAGACTGTTAACATTTTACGTGTATCTTCCATATTATATTTTCTTTTAAAAATCTTAATCCTTTCCAACATGCAAACGAATCTGCAGCAGACAACTTTTGAAAACACCATGGCAAAAGGAACAAGCAAATTCAGAGAATCATGGTCCCCCGCCAGGGTCAAGGTCACAAAAATTGGTATTGATGGAAAGGGGTTGTCACAAGGAATACACATGTGAAATATGAAAGCAGTACCTATTACGGTTCAGAAGTAAGGGCCATAACTCCGTGAAAAATCATCCAACCGGAATGCAAACACGATATGCGCATCTACACTTGGTGGTGATCCTTCCTATGAAGTTTCATAAAATTCCAAAAAGGGGTTGCAGAGAAATAGCCCGGAAATGAATTTAGTCATACATAGCCTGATGGTGGAGTAAAGGGCCATAACTCCGTGAAAAATAATCCAACCGGAACGCAAACACGATATGCGCATCTACACTTGGTGGTGATCCTTCCTATAAAGTTTCATCAAATTCCAAAAAGCGGTTGCAGAGAGATAGCCCGGAAATGAATTAAGTCATACATAGCCGGATGGTGGGGTAAAACTCCGTGAAAAATCATCCAACCGGAACGCAAACACGATATGCGCATCTACACTTGGTGGTGATCCTTCCTATAAAGTTTCATAAAATTCCAAAAAGCGGTTGCAGAGAAATAGCCCGAAAATGAATTTAGTCATACATAGCCTGATGGTGGAGTAAAGGGCCATAACTCCGTGAAAAATAATCCAACCGGAACGCAAACACGATATGCGCATCTACACTTGGTGGTGATCCTTCCTATAAAGTTTCATCAAATTCCAAAAAGCGGTTGCAGAGAGATAGCCCGGAAATGAATTAAGTCATACATAGCCGGATGGTGGGGTAAAACTCCGTGAAAAATCATCCAACCGGAACGCAAACACGATATGCGCATCTACACTTGGTGGTGATCCTTCCTATAATGTTTCATAAAATTCCAAAAAGCGGCTGCAGAGAAATAGCCCGGAAATGAATTTAGTCATACATAGCCTGATGGTGGAGTAAAGGGCCATAACTCCGTGAAAAATAATCCAACCGGAACGCAAACATGATATGCGCATCTACACTTGGTGGTGATCCTTCCTATGAAGTTTCATAAAATTCCAAAAAGCGGTTGCAGAGAAATAGCCCGGAAATGAATTTAGTCATACATAGCCTGATGGTGGGGTAAAGGGCCATAACTCCGTGCAAAATAATCCAACCGGAACGCAAACACGATATGCGCATCTACACTTGGTGGTGATCCTTCCTATGAAGTTTCATAAAATTCCAAAAAGCGGTTGCAGAGAAATAGCCCGGAAATGAATTTAGTCATACATAGCCTGATGGTGGAGTAAAGGGCCATAACTCCGTGAAAAATAATCCAACCGGAACGCAAACACGATATGCGCATCTACACTTGGTGGTGATCCTTCCTATGAAGTTTCATAAAATTCCAAAAAGCGGTTGCAGAGAAATAGCCCGGAAATGAATTTAGTCATACATAGGGGTAAAGGGCCATAACTCGTCAGGGTCAAGGTCACAAGGTCAAAAAAATTGGTATTGATGGAAAGGGGTTGTCACAAGGAATACACATGTGAAATATGAAAGCAGTACCTATTATGGTTCAGAAGTTATGACCAAGGTTAAAGTTTTTGTGACAGCGTGACTGACGGACTGACGGACGGACTGACAGACTGACTGACGAATGAGAAATAATAGTCCCCAGCTTTCGCTAAAAGCGGGGGACAACAAGAGCTGACCATAAGACATTCCACTCGACTATTACTATGCTAAAGTAAACAAATAAATAATTATTTCTCTTATTATTTGATGAAAATCTATAATTGTCCTTAATTGCTTGTTAAAGACAAATACAAAACTCTAAGAATTCCGACATCAAATTCCTTAAATTTTGACCTGGAATTGGCCTTTAATGAAAGCACTGGTTAACTGACATTGCTTTGTTATCATCATGTAACAATTTTATTTACACAGACAATAAAACTAGAATAATGTTTTCTTAAATCCTTCATCATACCCTTTTCTTCCTCATTGTCTCTTTTCAGTTCCGTAAATTCAGACTCTCTAACATTTTTCTCAGCTTTGGATCCTCTTTCAACTTGTTCCTGGATAAACTTTGCTGCTCGTTCATTGTCATCAACATCCATTCTCTCTTTGGACTTCACTGCGGAGAGATATAATAAGTCAATATGTATTGGTCTTTACTCTTACTAGATCTTTATCTCAAATGATGTTTCCAGGTTATTGTTGTGTTTTTGGGGGGTTGTATGTGTGTGCACATGTGTGTGATTTAAGGACTTTTTTTAAGTGGGGGAGAGGGGTAAATTGTTTAAACATTGTATTATGCTGTCAGATTTCAAGATGGCCTAATGGAAAAATAGCCATTGGCTACATGAGTCACCATCTATAAATAAACTTTTATTGTAATTATTATAACATAAACAAGAGCACCAACTGTCACAAAATATGCCCATCTTGTTTTTTTGAGACCAAGTATAGTGATGATTAGTTGTACGTCAGGCAAATTTAGAGAGCGGACAATGTTAATACAGTTTTGGCCATTTCGACGGACATAAGTGTGGATTGACTAAGATAACGTGGTTAATTACCAAACCTGACCACGATCTTCTGCCCATACACATTCTGACTAAATTTGGTGATGATTGGATGAAGGCTTCAAAAGTTATTGATTGGACAAGACCGATTTGAGGTAATTTCTATAATTTAAGGGCAATATTGCTGGTTATCAAACTTGTCCGAAATATTATGCCAATACACATTCTGACCAAATTTGGTGTTGATTGGACAAAGGCTTCTAAAGTTATTGGGCGGACAACATACTGAACGCCGCCCATACGCCACAGGTAAAACCATAAAAAGCATTACAAGATAGGTATAATAAATTGAAAAAACATTTATCATGTACAAACACAGTTTTTAAACCCTTTCCAACATACAACAAATCTGCAGCAGACAACTTGAACTCATCTTGTTTGGAAAATCTTTATAAACAAAAGTTTAATTATTGTATAAAGTTGCAAACAAAATTGGCAAAAGGAGCAATTTGCTCATTTTTAGCAATTTTTTCTTTTGCCACAATGTTTTCAAAAGTCGTCTGCTGCAGAAGCATCAGAAAGTGTCTGTATGCGGGAAAGGTTCAACAACAGTATAAGATTTTAACATTATTATAATCATGACATTTTGCTTATGCCGGGTCATAAACAATAATGGAACTACAACCTCATATCTCCCTGGAAACAGTTCCAGCAACCTACAACTGTCAGCAAAAATGTAGTTTTAAGTGAAAATTGTATTTTGCCTGAAAGGTCAGTGCTCATAGGTAAATTTGAACCTATAACTCCTTATGGAGTTGCCTGATTCATTAACCCCTACCCACCTGCAAATACAATTTGACACCTGTACCTGTAGTTGCATCAGACAACGTTGGCAAAAATTGTCCCCTGAGTGCAAAACTGTGGTAACTCCCTTTTGACCATATATTGAGTTATCATGATTTCATCAGTCAACAATTTGACATGAAATATTAACACCCAGTTCAAACAAATACTTTCTGACAAAAGCAAAAGTGATCGTGCATTTGAACTCTTTTCCACATACAAACCTATTTGGACACATCTGCAGATGACTTTTCAGAGCTCTTGATAAGGAGGGGTAAACAGCTGTTTTCCCCACAATATCTCTCTTAAGATCCAAGCAAATCCTATGTTGTGGGTACTCATCATAATCGTCTCACTGAGACAATTCTTTTGAGTACCCACAACATCGGGTTAGAGGGTCAAATATGGATTTTAGAACATGTAAAACTCTCCTTATCTGGAGCTCTGACTTTTGAATAATAAGCAATTTCTCATTTTGCCCTGAAAACTAATTATTTTATTTAAATTCACTTCTCAAAAATGTTCTATTCTTTTGTTCATATATTCTGAGTTTGGAGTCTACCAACTCATTTATGTCAGAAACAAAGAATGGCTACATTAGTAAATTCACTCACGCTGTTCTTGTTTTTTTATGGTTTCAGGATCTCTATCAATATATTTCACAAACCAGCCCTTCTCCGTGAAGTCCACTTCACATTTTCCTACAAAGAAACAAAAAGTTGATATAGTTATCAACAACCTTTTTTTTTGCATTTACACTTGGATATATTCATTATACTGATTGATTGAAGCTTTTCAGTCATATACATCAGCCAGTTCACCTACCCATGTGTTTCCTGGCCTTCTCATGCCAGTTCTCCCACAACATTCTTTCAAAGCAACTGGCTGCTTTTCCAAATATATCTGGATGTTAGTATGTAACATTGGGTGAAGATGAATGACGCTTGTCGCATTCACTTTTAACAAATGTTGGAAAGAATGTTTGTATTCAAACTCACGACCCCTGGATTGACACCCCCGTTGCTACCGACAGTCGTGTACCAGGCTCAGCTCTACAAAATACACGTACATGAATAACGCTTGAATTTAGATTACTAGATAATGCCGAGTTGATTGGTCTATTCCCAACAATATCACTTTTGTTACCAACCAAAATTTTCTAAGTATTTCTCCTTTTTGTCAAAATGTTTTCAAAAGTCATCTGCATGTGGAATAAGAAAAAAACAGTATTACTGACCTTCTTTTCCTAACCATTTGACAAAGTCTGTTAATGTTTCCCATTGTGTGGCGTTCATGTGAGTGTGATCCCTGAGTGATATGTATTCCTGGTAAACAATATTGCATTGTACTCTCTTTGTTCCGAACCTCCGTCTTAATAACTCTGTGTATCCCTCCTCAAAGTCCCTGGTAAAATATAATTATAACATTGGATTAACTTAATTTTTATAGCTAGAACATACATTAATCAACCACATATGTTACTCCAATTGTTTACCATTACGTTATTATTATATCAGTTATGATTTTTCATTCTTTTTTTTTTATAATTTTGTAATTGACTTAAGTTTTAACCCTACAATATATAAATAAACATACAATAAATCTGGAGCAGACATCTTCAAAAACCATCTAGACAAAATGTCAGTGTAAACATTGAATAGAGTTGAAAACATTGTGACAAAGCAAAAATTATTTATGAAGAATTTTTTTCTCTTCATTTGCCATAATGTTTTCAGAATTCATTAAAGCAGATATGTCAAAATTGGTCTGCATGTAGGAAAGGATTAGGTGGGAGACAGTGGTACAGAGGTAGAGTGTCGGCCTCTTGTATCAAAGGTCCCTGGTTCAAGTCCTGTGATCAGCGGGTCCTGACTTAGGGATTTATCCACACAAACGGCGCAAGTACTTATTAAGTCTTCAGGAAGCAGACATTGAGAGTGATTTATATAACTTATAAGCTGAAAAATTGTTTCGAAATCGATGTAAAATAAATAAGATTAAATTAAGGGATTATCAGAGAACAACATTACTTTGAGAAGGTGTCGATATATTCATCTGCATTCTCTGCAAACAGTAGAAGTTGTCTCTGATGTGATTCAGACATCATGTGACATTTAAATCCATTCTGAAATAAATAAAAAATAACCTCGTTAGAAAAAATGTCCTCAAATAGTTTGGATTTTAGAACTGTCTTCAACATTCAAGTACACAGAATGTACTCTTAAACCTTCCCCTCATATAGACGCTTTAGGGGCAACAGACAGCTTTTTGAAAACATAGTGACAAAAGAAGAAATTGCTCAAAACGAACAATTTCTCTTTTTGCCACAATGTTTTCCACTTTTAGTCATAGGTTATCCATTGAATTATAGAGATTTTCTATTTTTTGACAAAATGTGTTCAAAGTCGTCTGCTGAAGATTTGTTGACTTTGTAAATGTCTTAGCAAAAGTGAATCCCAATAAATAAAAGTTGAATTATTAAATAGATTTGGAAACAATGTGGCCAAATGGGAAATTGCTCATTATTTCTTTATGAGCAATTCATTCTTTAGCCAGAGTGTTTACAAAAGTCGTCTGCTGCAGATGCGTCAGAAAGCGTCTTTATGCAGGAAAGGGTTAACTGGGATACTTTGTTTCATGAAAAAAAAATGGAACTTTCTCAGTTGTATAGGAAAATAAAAATAACAAGAGCGCCAAATGTCACAAAATATGCCCGTCCTTTTTTTTTGAGACCAAGTATAGTGATAATTGGTTGTACATCAGCCAAACTTAGAGAGCGGACACTGTTAGTACAGTTTTGGCCATTTCGAGGGACATAATTTTGTAGTGACTAAGATAACATTGTAAGTTATCAAACCTGACAAAGATATTCTGCCCATCAACATATTGTCTAAATTTGGTGATGATCGGATAAAGGCTTCACAAGTTATTTAGCTGACAAGACCAATTTTAGGTAATTTCTATTATTAAAGGGCAATAACTCTCTATCGACTGGAGCAATATGGCTAGTTATCGAACTTGTCCGAGATATTAAGCCAATACACATTCTGACCAAATTTGGTGATGATTGGACAAAGGCTTCTAAAGTTATTGAGCTGACAAGACCAATTTTAGGTAATTTCTATAATTAAAGAGCGATAACCCTCAATTGACAATGACGATATGGCTAGTTATCAAACTTGTCCGAGATATTATGCCAATACACATTCTGACTAAATTTGGTGATGATTGGGCAAAGGCTTCTAAAGTTATTGAGCTGACAAGACCAATTTTGGGTAATTTCTATAATTAAAGGGCGATAACTCTTGATTGACTTAAGCGATATGGCTAGTTATCGAACTTGTCCGAGATATTATCCCAATACACATTCTGACTAAATTTGGTGATGATTGGACAAAGGCTTCTTAAGTTATTGAACTGACAAGACCAATTTTGGGTAATTTCTATAATAAAAGGGCAATAACTCTTGATTGACTAAAGCGATATGGCTAGTTATCGAACTTGTCTGAGATATTAGCCCAATACACATTCTGACCAAATTTGGTGATCATTTGACAAAGGCTTCTAAATTTATTGAGCTTACAAGACCAATTTTGGGTAATTTCTATAATTAAAGGGCGATAACTCTTGATTGACTAAAGTGATATGGCTAGTTATCGAACTTGTCCGAGATATTATCCCAATACACATTCTGACTAAATTTGGTGATGATTTGACAAAGGCTTCTAAAGTTATTGAGCTGACAACATACTGGACGCCGCCCGCCCGCCAACCCGCCCGTACGCCGCAGGTAAAACTATAATACGATCCGTTTTTTTCAAGATGGGCGTATAAAAAGTCATCGGCGCATTTCCTTTTAATAACCTTTTTCTTAATGTTGGAAAGGGGTTAAGAAAGCTTTGCCACAAAAATCCTCAACATAAATGACAAATGAAATGTAATTGAACACTTTCTATAGGTTAAATAAGATCACTTATCATTTCTTTTTTTGATTCTCATACCCAGTCTCAAAAATACAATTAAACTTATTAGCACTTTCTCCAAAAGAATGAAAAATTAGTCCAATCTTTTTCGTTACATACTTTCCGAAATTTGTTGTGAGAAAATGAGAATAATGAGAATATGATTTCAATAAGATACAATTCAATATCAAAATGATATTGATTAGGAAAAGCCTCATAATTGCAGATCAGCTGATGAATTTGAAGATATTCCATACCTCATCTCGACACTGTTTTTGACACATCTGACAATACCATCTTAATTTCTGCATACCCTTTGCCTTGATTCTGTTAGCAATAGCTTTCGGCGTCATAAATCCTCCTTTCTCCTTACCCATATCTGCAAATAAAATGTGATTGAATGTCAGTCGAAATGGGCATAACAATACAATTTTACAAATGTATGGTCAAATTATGGTGCACATACACAATTCACACCAATGTCAATGTGAGGATTTTTTGGCTTAATAAAAGTTAATTCTTAAACTCTGACATTAGGAGACAATTATAGACCTCAGACATTGTTAATTAATTCACCAAAAAGAGCAGAGCAGTTTTCTGTTATGATAAGCTTTAACCCTTTCCCATACAAGACAAATCTGCAGCAGAATACTCAAAATTTATTGAGGCAAAAATATTAATATGGAAATTCCCCATCACTGAAAGTGTAATTATTGAATAGAGTGTGACAAATGGAGAAAGTGCTCATGGTGAATAATTAGAAATTTCTTCATTTGTCACAATACTTTCAATATTGTTATTGTACTTTCACTTTCTATTGGAGACATGTCAAAATGTTTCTGTTAGTAGGAAGGGTTAAAATAAGTCCTCATATCAGTATTTTTTTGTCAAGAGTTTTGATTGTTTGGTGGTTTATGTCACTTTCAAGAATTTCCCAGTAACATCACGGCATTTGCTGGTTAAGTTACCAGTACTACTGGTTCATTTATCCTGACACCAGCCAGACAGTCGTAATGCTATTCCATACACCTGAGGGCCATGGAGGGCAGCCATTACTACCATTGTTAGAGTCTTCGGTATGACCAGGCCATTGATGGAACCTGCTACCTCTGGACGCTCTACGGTACATATTCACCACCGAGCCGTGTCAAAACCATAGAAGATCACAAAACAATTATGAACATTTTGGATTTTCATCCAATAGTAACTGCAGACAACACAATTTATTCATTCAACCAGGAATTAAGGTTTATTTTGTCAATAAGAAGAAAGGTCTGCTCTGGCTCAATATATATTGGGGTCACTTATTAAGTCTATATCAAGAATCATTAGATATTCAATTGTCATTTCTAACAACATAATCAGTAAAGTTAAGATACAATTCATACCATAAGTATTTTCATTTTCATAACAGGGAAAATTGGCAAAACTTATACTATTTTAGAATTCTAGTCAACTGAGCACCCTTGTGAAATATTGACGTGTATGGTGCAAGCAAACGTACGATTAAATAGTAAGTATGAAATTAATAGGGTGCGAAACTCCAAAACTTTGTTAAACAAATGCCATTATGTGTCCATTTTTTCTCATTTTCTGTTGTATCTCTTCCGAGGAATAACGGGGAACAGTGATTAATAGCCTATGATCACGGTCAAGTACGAAACGACGCCACCAGACGGTTTAACGCCTACGAAAGGAACAGGCGAGTTCGAATTTGCATGATTTCGGTTGAATCAGGGACATTTTCTACGTCCCTGGTTAAATATGTAAGATTAAAAAATGAAAGTCTACAAAGTTTTATCTGTTAGTTAATTTTTGGCTTTTAAAATACTTACTGATCAATATTATTGGTCAGAAAAACTTAAAAATTCTTCTCCTGTCGTTTTCTTTCTGCCTTTTTTGTTTTCCAGTTACTCAAACGATAAGGTCAGAGTAACGTACCATTACAAATACAAATAATCAAAGTAAAGTAGGTACCGCCAATATGCGATTTTGGAGAAGATGAAATAAGATTTTAAAAGATTAAAGTGTTAATATAACGATACATCCGTACATTCAATTGTTTATCATATATATCATATGTTAATAGGCAAAGCCTAGGTCGTGTTAAAGCAAGAACAACTAATTAAGCTGTATCATTAATAAATATAATTGGAAACAGATTGACATGGTTGATTGATTGATTGACTTAAACGTAACATTATTTTCAATGGTATTTCAGTCCACCTAACATTTTTTCCCTGGCTTTCTAGAAAAAATACTCCACACAACAATCTCCCAAGGCAACTGGCTTCCTTTGCATGACTTGGCTGAATGTGTTATCCTGAGACAAAGATTGAAACATTATGCATAAAGACACAGAAAACAGTACTTTTTGACAAATATTTTGTCCAATGTATAATATATTTCAATATTGTGTGTCTATTTAAGGGAAATGAGTTCAATTTTGTAGGGTGAATAGAAATTCCCCATATCCTTCTTTGAACTATATACCTGATATCTGGGACAACTGATATGCTGCTTTAAATTACTCATCGGAAATCATAGAAAGGTTAAAGGCATGTAGAGTTATTTGTTGACGCATATGAAAACGATGTGGAGAAAAGACCCACTTGCTCATGATCAGCAATTCCTCCTTTTGCAACAATGTTTCCAATTCTATTCATTTCATTAACTCTTTCAGCGCCGAATTGTTTAAAGTAGACTCTCCCATGTTAAAATAGGGCGTCTCAATTTCTCATTTTAAACCATTTTTGGACTATTTTGATTAATAAAAGGCAAACAATGCTGATATCAGGTGAGACAGCTCGTCACGAGCTGACTCACATGAATCTGTATTGTTTGCAAAAACCTTAATATTGCCTTTGGCGCTGAAAGTGTTAATTTAACTTTGGCTTGCTTTTGTTTTGTTTGTTTGTTTGTTTGGAGTTTAACGCCGCTTTCAACAGCTTTGGTCATATCACGGCGGTCAGTGCACCTACCCATGTTTTCCTGGCTTTCCCACACCAATACTTACACAACATTCTTTCGAAGCCACCGACTACTTTCTCACATAGATCAGAGGTGAGAGGCAATTGAAAAATTGCCCGAAAGAATGTCGCCGCAACCGGGTATCGAACCCGTGACCTCACTTTGGCTTGCCCTTTTTTTTTTAACCTTAACATTGTCAATTTCATCTAAAGCAGATTTGATGTATGTTGGAAAGAGTTAAGGTAGTTAATGTAGAACGCGCCTCTAGAACAATATTCGAATTTCCTCACGATGTTTTTCATTACCATAATACAGCATATGCCTAATAAGATTCTGTTCTTACTTTCTTCGTATCTAAAACAGTTTTGAAACTACGAGACTTCAAAGTATACCACTGACGTCACTTTTTAGATGTCTCGTAAATGTCCCTCGTTAAAACAACAGCAGCTGATAGTTTGGTCAATTTCAGCTACATAGTTTTATGTATGTATAACGTGTACCGGGTCCTTCACGGAATTAAGCCACCGCGGGTCACCCATCCATGCACTAAACGCGATGTACGTTGCTTTACTCTGTGAAAAAGTCAACCACTCTACCAACGTCGCTAAAAAAGCCGGCTTCCACGGCAAGGCTGTAGGAGTGGTATTTGTACCTATACCCCATTCCCGTTATATTTATCCATCCTTTCTCTTGGCTTCGACCAGAAGTCACACAACTACACACTGGCAGTACACCAGAGCGGAGCCTATGTAACAACACTGGGAACCATGTCACCCCAAAATCCCACCACTGCCATGAAGTGTACCGGATCCTTCACGGAGTTAAGCCACCGCCGGTCACACATCCAGGCACTAGCCGTGATCATGGCGATGTTCGTTGCTCAACTCTGTGAAAAGGCAAGCTACCAACGTTGCTAAAAAAAATCCGGCTTCCACAGCAAGGCTGTAGAAGTGGTATTTGTACCTATACCCCATTCCTGTTGTATGTTTAATGAAATTTATTGTTTTCGAAAGCAGTCTTTTAAGACAATCAGCAAAACCCGACACCTTTCGCATACATAAATTAGCACTGTCAGAGCAAACACAATCCTTCTGACTGCTACAAATGCGAACATTTCAAACTCGGGCAAACTATTCTACTGTTAGTGATGCTGCTGCCATAAAGAAATCTTCAGTTCTTATCAAGCTATTTTGTTTAAAAATATATTCATGTAACATCTACTCCGTCCGCCTTCACTGTTCAACAAGAAATATCGCCCTGAAACGCATGTTTAGACATCAATTGATGCCACAAAATCGCACGTAATTTTCGAAAGATTGTCAGGTAAAATAATGAATCTTATTTTAAAAAGGTACTAAATATTTCATTAATAATTTGACCGAGATGGCCGCTTAACGCTTAGTATAGACATGATCAGTTTCATTTTGGGAAGGCAGAGCCCCGATTTCTCAGGCGGTAGCGATGCGGGCTGTCAACCCAGGGGTTGTGAGTTTGAACCCAAGCTCGGTCAACATTCTTTCCAACATTTTACAAGTCACTATGACAAACGTCATTTGTCGTCCACCAATTGGCTAACAGTCTATGTGAAAAAGCAGCCAGTTGCTTTGACAGTCTGCTGTGTGGTCTACTGGTGTGAGAAAGCCTGGACACGCATGAGTAGGTGAACTGGCCGCCGTGATATGACTGAACAGTTGTTGGAAATGCCGTTAAACCCCAATCAAGCAATTCATTTTTGGTAAAAATATTTCTGGCGAACAAGTTTCTGACCAATGATGATTTATAGCAACTGTACTGGATCCGGTCCAGCCGTTTCAAACGAGACGTTTGGTTAATATTCCCCTTTTTGATTGATGCTGCAGCAATTAAATAGAATAGAAACTAAATCTTTGCATAGTTCTAAAAGAGAACAGAACAAGAAGATACAAGATACAATGCCCGACCCCGACCCCCCCCCCCCCCCCCCCTTCTGAAAGAGAACAGAACAAGAAGATACAAGATACAATGCCCGACCCAGACCCCCCCCCCCCCCCTTTGACCTAGGTATCCCTCTAAGACCTAGTGACACTGAACCTGTGTATGAAGCCCTTTAAGCTCTAGTGACACTGAACCTGTGTATGGAGGACATCAGTCACCATTTAAAAGTGCTAGATCCATGACTCCGCTTCGTTCAGACGTATAAGTCACTGTGACCTTGATGTTTAACCTAAGTTTGTAAGGCACAATCCCGTCCAAGCTCTCTTTACTCTGAAGCTGTGTATGAAGTTTGAAAGAATTCCGTCCACAAATAAATGTACTTGTCAGACGGATGACGTCGTTTCGTTTTTGAAGCTGCAGCAACTAAATAGAATAGAAACTAAATATTTGCATAGTTTTGAAAGAGAACAGAACAACAAGATACAAAGCCCCTCACAGTGTCGTTTTGGATAGTATTATATAGTTACAGTGACATTGACCTTTGACCTAGGATTTCCTCTAAGCCCTATTGATATTGAAGCTGTGTATGAAATTTGAAAGAATTCCGTTCACAAATGAATGTGCTAGTCAGAGGGATGACGTCGTTTCGCACAGACGTGTTATAGTTACTGATCTTGACCTTGATATGTGAAAAGCGATAAAGACGCAAAGCTTTTTAACTTGTATTAATCCTTTCCCACATACAAAAAGGCTGCCGATGACTTTGAAAACATCTAAGCAAATAGATAGAAAGTATCTAGAAGAAATGGAAGTATCATTATTGAATCGAGCTGAAAACATTGTGCCAAAAGGAGAATTGCTCATTATGAGCAGTTTCTCCTTTAGCCACACTATTTTCAAAAGTTGTCTGCTGCAGAGGCGTCAGAAAGCGTCTGTAGGTAAGAAAGGATTAAGTTTCATAACACTCGGATAAGAAATGATAATTTCAAAGAGTGACGCTGTCATTAGGACACTTTATATAATTTATTTGAGTATGTGTGTGGTGTTTTACGCTGCTTTTAACATTGTCCAGTTATATCGCGGCGTTTCTAGGCTAAGGTATCCTGATACCAGCGAGTCAGTCGTAATCATAAACCCGCAAAGGGAAAGCCATTACTATCGTATTCAAAGTCCTTGGTATGACCCTGTCGTGGATCGAACCCGCGATCTCCCGCTCCCGATGTGAACGCTCTACCACTACACCAATAAGGCCGTATGAGACTAATATAAACACATTCTCCTTCGCAGGGATGTGAATGTAATGAGTCAATAGTGTTAGAGAGTGATATAAACACTGCAACCTTGGCCTTGGTCAGTGAAACTCACTCGTATAAGAGGCAATGCTTGTGAACATGTGTTAAGTTCCATAACAATCAAATAAGAAATTTAATTGCTAGAGCGTTATGACACGTGGAACTGGGTTTGTACGTCGTTTTCAGTTATATTACGGAGACAGTTCACTTGTTCATGATCCCTGGGTAAAGAAACCAGTACTGGGCTAGGAAATGTATCTTGCCCGAGGAAATGTAATTGATTTATTCATTTGAAGTTTGGTTGCAATTGACCCAGTAGTAGGGGATTGTTTACAGATATTGTTAATGGTGCACCATTCAAAATTAATTCCCGGATGCTCCATGTAAATTTTATCCGAGTCCCGGTAGCTCAGTCGGTAGCGACGCGGGCTGTCAATCCGGGGGTTGCGAGTTCGAATCCCAGCTCGGCCAACATTCTTTCCGACGTTTGACAAAAGTTACTGTGACATTCGTCTTTCACCAATGGACTGTTTAAAAGTCTATGTGGAAAAGTAGTCAGTTGCTTGGAAAGTATGTTGTGTTGTGTACTGATGTGGGAAAACCAGAAAACGCATGAGTAGGTGAACTGGTCGCCGTGATATGACTGAAAAAATGTTGAAAACGGCGTTTGTTTGGTGTTTTACGCCGCTTTCACATTTATTTTTAATTATATAACAGCGTTCCCTGAGTAACTTAACAGTCCTACTGGTCCATTTATCCTGACAGTCAGACATAATGCTAACCCCGCAACCCTGAACGACAACCAATACTATCTTTTTCAAAGTATTTGGTATGACCTTGCCGGGGACCGAACCCTCAACCTCCCGCATCCTAGGTGGAAGCTCTACCGCTACACCATTAAGGCGGTATGTACGATTCACAACAGACAAAGGGCGATCACAAAAGCCCATCTTGAGCACTTTGTGATTAAGCTGTGCTAAAATAAGATATCTGCGGAATCGATGACTGTTCCCCTAAGAATAACAAGTTCACAGGAATGGTGCTATATATAATATACTATATGTAGCAATAGGTAATTGCTGAGAAAAAGCTTCAACACGAATTGTGTAAAATCATTCAAGCGGAACATGGGGATAATATTCACATTAAGTATTATCGAATTCCGACAGTGGTTTGTAAGAAATAGGACGGACAAAATATGGCATCCGACCGACCGACACAGTGACTCCTATATACCCCCCTCTTCTTCGAAGGGGGTATAATAAAGTCAGTAGTTGCTGAGAAATAGCCTGGACAAAAGTGGGGCTGACAGCCAGACAATGAGGAGACTAAATGCTCCTCCCGAAAAAATATAAAATATCTGGGAGCATAAAAATTCAAAGAACTGAAGCTTCATCGGTTTTCAATTTTAATATTTTTGTAAAAAAAAATATTTGTATTTTCAAAAACTATGTACAACAAGTTAAAACATGAGACATGTCTTTAGTTCTTTTTTATTAAAAGTAACTTTAACCTCAATTGTACTTCAATGTATGGAGTATTGGTCATTTTCTAACACAATTAAATAGTTTTGCCCTATAAAACGTTACATTCCCTTCCCCACTAACAACATACTTTTTAAAAACATTGTGGCAAAATAAGAAATTGTTCTCAATGAGCTATTTCTCATTTTGACTTAATGTTTTCACTCTATGAAATAATAACACTATAATTTATAAAGATTTTCCTTATTGTTACCCGACATTTAAATGTTGTCTGCTACAGATTTGTTGTAGGGTTAAGATAACAACTAGACATGAACAATGCATGAGCAAGAAGGGCACACGAAAACATGACCTTCAAATATTCTGAAATGATTGGCATTTACAATCAATAACAAATTAGTATAGGTGGTTTTTAGTCAAACCATTTTCAGAAGATTCTTAAATGCTTGTATAACTAGTTGACAAACAGGGAAGATCCCGATTGGTCTGCACAGATGTGCTGGCGGGTCTGGACCTTTGCTGGTAGCAAAACTAGAAATACATGCATCATTTTGCACTACGCCGTCTGGAAACTTCATTCCAGACAATCCCATATAATGTGTTCAATGTAAAATATCATAAAATGCATGTACATGTTTGTACAAGTATCATGAGGACAATGCCTATTTGTTTTCTTGCAATACTGAAATCATTGTATTCATCAGGTTAAAAACTCCTGTTATGGGTACAAATGGCCTATCATCATCCTCGGTACCCAGGCTATTCATACTAATATTGTATGTACAATAGCCTGGATACCGAGAATAGACTATCGCATGATGAATACATAGCAAGTCCCATCACAATAAACAAGAGGTCCAAGATGGCCCTAAATCGATCACATAATTGATAGTAAATAAGTAGCAAATATTTAACTGCAAATATCTGGAAAATTTTATCAGGGAGTGCAAATGAAACTGAAAGGAGTGGACACTTCTCAAGAAACAGCTTATCAGTAAAGGCCATTTATATCAAGAACTTTAATAAGAATGGAAGTTTTTGTAATTTTGCACCTTTCCTGATGCCGCCTTGCTGCCCTGTTTTTCAACGAAATCAATATGGCTTCAACAGTTTATTTAGAGGGTCACTTAAGAAACATTTCTACCAAATTATCTTGCAATCGCACAAGTAGATTATGGAGGAAAAGGATTTTAAAATTTGGGTATTTTTCTCACTTTCTGATGCCGCAGCAACCAAAGTTCTCAATGGAATTTAAATCTTTGAACAATTTTGAAAGAGGACCACCAAAGGAACATTCTTGTGATGTTTTGTGGAAATTGGTCTATTGGAATGGTAGGAGTTGGTTGTCATTTGTAGCTAAAAGTTCAATTTACCCTTTTTGTGGCGACGCCTGGTTGATATGATTGTGTAACCAATCAAAACGGCTTAAACAAATTAAATAGAGGATCATTACAGTAAGATTCATATTATATTTTCTTAAAATCAGACAAACACTTTCATAAAAATGGAATTTTCAAATTTTGTCATTTTGCCCCTTTTCTGATGCCGCCTGACTGCCATGTTTTTCGACCAATCAGTATGGCTTGAACAATTTTTATAGAGGGTCACCCAAGGAACATTTCTACCAAATTATATTTGAATCTGACAGGCAGATTCGGAGGAGAAGATTTTTAAAGTTTGGACATTTTGTCCCCTTTCTGATGCCGCAGCAACCAAAGTTCTCATTGGAATTTTAATCTTTGAACAATTTTGAAAGAGAACCACCAAAGGAACATTCCTGTGATGTTTTGTGGTAATTGGTCTATTGGAATGGTAGGAGATGGTTGTCATTTGTAGCTAAAAGTTCAATTTACCCCTTTTGTGATGACGCCTGGTTGCTATGATTGTGTAACCAATCAAAACGGGTTTAACAAATTAGATAGAGGATCATTACAGTAAGATTCCTATTATATTTTCTTAAAATTAGACAAGCATTTGCATAAAAATGGAATTTTCAAATTTTGCCCCTTTTTTTATGCCACCTGACTGCCATGTTTTTCGACCAATCAGTATGGCTTGAACAATTTTCATAGAGGGTCACCCAATGAACATTTCTACTAAATTATATTTGAATCTGACAGGCAGATTCGGAGGAGAAGATTTTTAAAGTTTGGACCTTTTGCCCCCTTTCTGATGCCGCAGCAACCAAAGTTCTCAATGGAATTTAAATCTTTGAACAACTTTGAAAGAGGCCAAGCAGAGGAACATTCCTGTGATGTTTCACGGAAATTGTCCTTGGAGTTTGGGAGGAGATGATGTTTAAAGCTAAAAGTTAACACCGGACGGACGACGGACAAAAAGTGATCAGAATAGCTCACCTTGAGCCTTCGGCTCAGGTGATCTAAAAAGATAATTTGACTTTATTATGCTTTCATCATGTACCAGGTCCATTTACACAGACATTACGACTAAAATAATTCAAATAAAAAGTCATAAACAACTTTAAACTTCGTGTCTTCAGTTTGCATCATTTACAACTTTTTCACATATTAAAGTACATGTTTTTAGTCACACTATATTTATTTTAAGACTAGACGAAACTTACATTCAGCAATTAAAAATGTTTTCCTTGCAGAAAGCAAACAGATTATAATCAGCAGTTGCTATTTTTCCCACATTAAATGTTTTCTGCTTTGGAAGCTAATCAACATTGTAAATAAGGTTTATGAGTGGTACTTTATGATAAACACCCTTAGAGTTAATTAACCGTTTATGAGTTGTACTTTATGATAAATACCCTTTAATAGAGTTAATTAACAGTTTATGAGTGGTACTTTATGATACATACCCTTAGAGTTAATTAACAGTTTATGAGTGGTACTTTATGATAAACACACTTAGAGTTAATTAACATTGTAAATAAGGATTATGAGTGGTAATTTATGATAAACACCCTTTCCTACATATATTCCCGTCTGCATCAGACGACTTTTGAAAACATTGTGGCAAAAGGAGAAATTGCACATAATGAGCAATTTCTCATTTTGCCAAATGTTTTCAACTTTATTCAATAATTGTTCTTTCATGTATAGAAAGTTTCCATCTTTTTGACTAAATGTTTTCAGTTATAGGCTGCAGCTTTTTTGTATGTGGGAAAGGGTTAATAAGACGTAAGTTGAAATCAATTAATTTTCCAATCCACAATATGTGCAATAAATAATGTACACTGTATGATGAAGGCTTCTTGAATGCTTCTTCGACTCGGACACAAGAGTAGATCCAATAGGATTTATCTAGATCTACACTGGCAAAATCGCAAATTATTGGTCGTCCTGAAGCCGTGCACATATTCAAATGTCTTAAACAATCATCATAGCATGTATAAACGGAATAATTATTCATACAGCGATGGTTGCAGCTGCACAATAATTTTGTTGTTGTTGTTGAAAAATTAAGTACCTCAACATTAAATCAACTACCAGTTTATATTTTTTCCTACATGCAGATGCATTTTCACACATCTACAGCAGACAGCTTTGGAATCCAGTGTGGCAAAAGAATGTTCTCTCTTTGTCGCAATGATTTCAACTGCATTCAATAAATAATACTTTCTCTTGTAAAGTTTTCCATATTTTTGTCTTGATGCTTTCAAAGTTGTCTGTTAAATATTTATTGTATGTGAGAAAGGGTTAAAGCAGTAATGTACAATAACGGTTTGAAAACGGATCATCATCATAAAAATAAAACAAAGATCATTTTTCATGTAAAAAGATTTTTTTTGTTCTAGTTTCTGTGTTTAGCTAAAAAGTCCTCCATAAAGGTCTTTAGAAAATTTGCTTCATCAATGGTGACGGCATTATACAGTGATACACGGATTCCACCCACAGATCTGCAAAGGAAAAAGGACATTCTTAGTTTATTCACATTTAATATAATTATGAATTCATTATGATTAACCCATTACAAAAACGAGAGCGGTCAGTATGGCTCCGCTCCAATTAGGCAATTCGCCGTGGTCGATTGGTTTGCGATGGGTATTAATCCCCAGTCGTGGCGGTCATGGTGGAGTGCAAGGGCAAGGCACATTTCATTTCTGTGATATAACTGAAATAATGTTGAAAATCGCGTAATACGCCACTAAAACAAACAATTAAAAGCATTTGACATATTTACTTTTTCCCTATTGCTTTCACGAAATATATACGAGATATATTTTCCATATAATGTTATTATTTCATCATATTTTTCCAAGATATTTTCAGTCAATGACTTCAAGTGCATTATTATGCTTTGAATATGATTAAGAGTAACTGGAATTCAACAACAATATGTTAAAAAACAAACCTATGGCCTTTTAACTGGATCATTCCCTTTTGTCCTGATTGTTCAATGAACTTCTTCTCAAGCACATCTTCTCCTTCAGAACTCCCGATTCTGAATGGTATATTCACTCTACTTCTACAGTTTTTGTTTACGGGACACGAAAAGAAACCACTAGAATTGTCCACCAGATTATACATAGCCTCCGATTTGATTCTTGAATTTTCTTCCATTTGTTCAACACCACCATGGTTTTTGATCCAGTTGAAAACAAGACCCATGATGTAGATACTACAAGAAAGAAATTTTTAAACATTTATTCACAGATTTGGTAAGATAAAAACAATCATAAGGTAACCAGTAAAATTATAAAAAGGAGAAACGTAATCCTTAATCTTTGTTTGCTACTCTTATCTCATGTTTATTTAGGATATAAAATCATATATGAAATGTGTGCTGAACAAGTTATTTCTGCTGGTTGTGTTATTTTCTTCATTCTGAATAATTTGAATTTCTTCAGCCTTTCATTTAACTGTAGAGGAGACGAAATATTTGTAAAGACAACCAGTCAAATTGTGATTTCACAATTCCCAACATATTGGCTAGTCTGGCTCTATATTGGTTAAACAGGCTTCATAAAATCGGTTTCAGCACTCGGTGGGTTTTGACTAATGAAAGCATTGTGGCAAATGGAGAAATTGCTCAATTCTATTCAATAACATAACTTGCATTTATGGAGATTTTCCCTAATTTGTCAAGATATTTTGAAAATGAGTCATCTGCCAGACCTTTGTTAGAAAACAGACTGTCAATCCAGGGGTTGCAAGTTTGAATCCCAGCTTATCCAACATTCTTTCAAACAATGAACATTAGACAAAAGTCGATTTGACAACCGTCATTAACCTTTCTTTTAATATTTTATATGGCAAACAGCAAGATGTTTGGGAAGATTGTTATATGGAGTACAGGTGCGAGCCAGTAAACAAAATACATGAAGGTGAACTGGCTGCGATGATACGACTGCAAATTGTTGAAGACAGATTCAAGCTGCAATCATTCAGTAAAGGTCGTCTGTTGTAGATTTGTTGTATGTGGAAAATGGTAAACAATACCTGTAAGTTGGAGGAGTATTATAGAGTGAGTTATTCCCAGCCATTGTTTTATAACAGAATATCGCTGGGGTGGAAGGTAATGCCTTTCCTATCAGATCATTTCGTATAATAACTACAGTACACCCAGCACAGCCAATGTTCTTCTGGGCACCAGCAAATATCACACCAAACTAAAAACATTTAACATATAAATCATAAAATAATTAATGTCCTCAATTACACAAAAAGATGAAGCAAACATACTCAGAATCACAGAATAGGCAAATAGGTTTCGATGTTTTGCAGCAGACGAGTTTGGAATACATAGTGGCAAAAGGAGAAATTGTTCATAAACCCTAATTTTACCTTTTTTCATAATGTGTTAACCCTGTCCAATACTAAAATTTCAGTTTTAGAAATGTTTATTTTTTTTGCATATATAGTTAACTGAAGGCAACTGTGACCATGACATGAAGAGTACCAAATCATATGACATTTGCATTCACAAAATTTATATTTTAATACGCGGCAACGCTTCTAAATCAATAAATGAAAATAGCTCTTTTAGTGTTCACAAAGGGAAGTATATCTCCAGTTTACATACATGTAAGAAAACAAATCTTCTGATTATTTCATGCTTTTACTGCCTGATTATATTGTAGACTGGATAAAATAAATAAATAGTGACAATTATCAATTGATGAAATTCACAATTCAATACATTTAGGTTAAATCAAGATATAATGTATATTCCACTATGGAACTATGGAGCATGTGATATGATTCTGTTACAGGTTCCCCCCTTTTAAAGCCCAGGTCAAGAAGCTCAGTCAGTTGAGACGTGGGCTGTTATTCCAGGGGTTGCTCGTTCTAATTCCGGCTCGACATTTAACAAAAGTAACTACGACAAGCGTCATTCATATTCCAGCAAGTGGTTAAAAGTGTATGTGGTAAAGCAACCAGTTTCTTGGAGAGATAGTTGTGTTCAGAACTGCTTGGAGAAAGCCAGCAAACACATGGGTAGGTGAACTGCCTACCATGATATGACGGGGGATAATTGTTAAAAATGACGTTGAACCCCAATCAATCAATCCCCATTATAATCAACTTGCCATGTTTAACTTCTTTCTTCAACGCCTTTTCAGAGCTCCAGAAACAGGGCATTTTGCATGTTCTGAAATCCTTTTTACAAAATTGACTTACCTTTGAGATATCAACTTTTTTTGTGAGTATATTCGAGGACATATCACAGACAATTGGAACACCATTTGTTTCTGGTACAAATTGAAATTCAACACCTGAAAAATGAAACATTTCAAAAATTCAAAAGTTAATCCATTAGCCCTTTCCATTCCCATCAATGCCTGACATGCCAGAGGGTGAGCTGAAGAGTTTTTACTTGATTAAAATTTCAAGTTCATAATTGATAATCATCACATTTTTGTTTTTGTTTGATTTATTGCTATTTTACCTCATCAAAAATTGATGTTATCAAAAAAACCATAATTAAGCTACCATCATGCTCTGCCAATGCAGAGCACTAGAGTTTTATCTTGATTAAGATTTCTAGTTTCTTGCCCTTTGGCATTAAATAATTGATATTCATTAATCTTTGGTTTCATTTATTTGTATGGTGTTTTAACACTCCTTTCAACAATTGTTTAGTTAAATCATATTTCCTGGGTAAGTAACCAGTACTACTGGTCCATTTATCCCGACACCAGCGAATCAGTCTTATCCCTTTCCCTCATATAGACGCTTTCTGACGCCTCTGCAGCAGACGGCTTTTTGAAAACATAGTGACAACAGAAGAAATTTCTCAAAACGAGCAATTTCTCCTTTTGCCACAATATTTTCCACTTTTAGTCATAGGTTATCCATTCAATTTGTTGACAAAATATGTTCAGTCATCTGCTGCAGAATTGTTGTAGTATAAGGGAATGGGTTAATACCAACACCACAATCCTGAGGGTCAATGAGGGAAAGCCACAACTACCATTTTTGTCTTTGGTATGACCAGGGCCGACCAGGTATTGTACCTGCAACCTCTCAACCCCAAGGAGGACACTCTTCCACTACAACCAAGGGGATCATCATACTTTTGGTTGGTTCATGAATATGTGCAGTCACCACACAATGAAGTTCATTCTTGACATTTTAAAATGTAATTATTAGGTATAAATAAAAAAAAAACGTCTTACCATGCACGGTTTCATTATCACAGTAAAAAACATAGGAAGCATTTGGACTGAGATTCCATTCCGACTGGTCAGGTATACCTACAAGATACGATAAATCTCATTTTGAATTTGGTGTACAAAAACCAAGCAAATCATGCCCTAAGACAAACTAACCCATTTGGCCTATGCGACCGGTGTAGATTGAGATCAATGCGTATCCATGGCATGCAGTTTGTTCTGGATCTACAAGATTCACCACTAAGCCAATAAGGGTGTCAAGAAACTTTTGACAAACATGGTCAATTTGGATGCCATAGCAAAGATATGCAGATAAAACAAAGTGCAGGTGTGACTTCTAAATCTTAAAGTTTACAAATGTGCTGTTTGCGTCCTATTCAATATACATTTCTTTTTTACAATTCAGGATAAATACTTGTATTGCATTGAAGTTTTTGTTGTATAAATTGGTAACTAACTTAATGTCAATCAGTACAATACATATCTAATTTCTTATTTTGTCACAATATTTTGAAAACTTGTTTGCTGCAAAACAACAATGATAATCATTTCATAAATATACATTTTTTTTTTTTGTTATAACAAAATTATGCTCCTAAAACTTTCATCATTTTATACTACATTTTATGACTACAATTTGAAAACAAGAGGGCCATGATGGCCCTTGAATCGCTCACCTGATTTTTTATTTTTTTTCACTTTAGCTATATAAGCCTCGCCCCCTGGCAGCCATAGTTTCCGACCAATCAACTTGGCTTGAAGGAATCTGATAGAGGGTCACCCTAGGAACATTTCTACAAAATTATTTGAAAATCGGCCAGATACTTTTGGAGGAGAAGATTTTTTAAGTTTTCACTATAGCCATATAATGCAAAATAGCCCTGCCTACTGGCGGCCATGTTTTTTGACCAATCAACATGGCTTGAAGGAATCTGAAAGTGGGTCATCCAAGGAACATTTCTACAAAATTATTTGAAAATCGGGCCGACACTTTTGGAGAAGAAGATTTTTTAAGTTTGCACTATAGCCATATAAGGCAAAATAGCCCCGCCCCCCCCTGGTGGCCATGTTTTTCGACCAATCAACATGGCTTCAAGTCATCTGATAGAGGGTCACCCAAGGAACATTTCTACAAAATCATTTGAAAATCAGCCTGACACTTTCGGAGGAGAAGATTTTTTAAGTTTTCACTATAGCCATAGAAGGCAAAATAGCCCCGCCCCCCTGGCGGCCATGTTTTTTGACCAATCAACATGGCTTGAAGGAATCTGGTAGAGGGTCATCCAAGGAACATTTTTACAAAATTATTTGAAAATCTGTCAACCAGTTTGGAAGAAGAAGAATTTTGAAGTTTTTTTCGTTTCGTTGCCATGGAAACCAGAATTCTGTATGGATCCCAAAAAATTTGAAGAAATTCTGGTGAGGTCATTAAGAGGATGCTTTCTGTGAAGTTTCATCCCAATTGACCCACTGGTTACTGAGGAGAAGATGTTGAAGATTTTTTAAGTTTATACTTTGGCCATATAATGCAAAATAGCCCCCGCCCCCTGGCGGCCATGTTTTTCGACCAATCAACATTGCTTGAAGGAATCTGATAGAGGGTCACCCAAGGAACATTTCTACAAAATTATTTGAAAATCGGCCTGACACTTATGGAGGAGAAGATTTTTTAAGTTTTCATTATAGCCATAAAAGGCAAAATAGCCCCGCCCCCTGGCGGCCATGTTTTTTGACCAATCAACATGGCTTGAAGGAATCTGATAGAGGATCACCCAAGGAACATTTCTACAAAATTATTTGAAAATCGGCCTGACACTTTTGGAGGAGAAGATTTTTTAAGTTTGCACTATAGCCATATAAGGCAAAATAGCCCCGCCCCCCCTGGCGGCCATGTTTTTCGACCAATCAACATGGCTTGAAGGAATCTGATAGAGGGTCACCCAAGGAACATTTCTACAAAATTATTTGAAAATCGGCCTTACACTTTCGGAGGAGAAGATTTTTTAAGTTTTCACTATAGCCATATAAGGCAAAATAGCCCCCCCCCCCCCTGGCGGCCATGTTTTTCGACCAATCAACACGGCTTGAAGGAATCTGATAGAGGGTCATCCAAGGAACATTTCTACAAAATTATTTGAAAATCTGCCAACCAATTCGGGAGAAGAAGAATTTTGAAGTTTTTTCGGTTTCGTTGCCATGGAAACCAGAATTTTGCATGGATCCCAAAAATTTCAAGGAATTCTGGTAAGGTCATTGAGAGGATGCTTTCTGTGAAGTTTCATCCAAATTGACCCACTGGTTACTGAGGAGAAGAAGTTGACGCACGACGGACGACGGACGACGGACGCCGGACAAAAGGCGATCACAATAACTCACCTTGAGCAAAGCTCAGGTGAGTTAAAAAGAAATAAAAAAAAAAAAACTTACTGGTATATTTATTTGTTTTTGGCAAAACCAAATTGACTTTGCCATATTTTTCTGCTTCCTTGACAGCTTTAGCGGACCATGTTCCTGTCACAATGTAGTCAGCAACACAGTCTGGTTTTAAGTTTATTAGATTACAGGGGATTGCTGAGAACTGGCCAGTGCCACCGCCTTGTAGGAAAAGAACACTGTAGTTCTCTGGTATAGTCCTACAAACAAACAAATTCATAAAGGGTCAAAATTTACCGTTACCCAGTTGCACATGCGTTTTCACCCATCCTAAGCATACAACATTAGTAAACATTGTAACAGAAGGAGAAATACATCCTTTTATTACAGTGTTTTCAACTCGATTCACTAATCATTCCATAATTTTCCAAATTTTAAATGTTTTCAAAGTCGTCTTCTGCAAAATTGTCACATGTGGGCGAGTTAACCCTTTCCCTCATACGACAATTCTGCAGCAGACGACTTTGACCATATTTTGTCAAAAAATCGAAAATCTCTACAAATGAATGGATAACCTATAACTGGAAAACATTGTGTCAAAAGGAGAAATTGCTAATTTTGACCAATTTCTTCTTTTGTCACTATGTTTTCATAAAGCTGTCTACTGCAGAGGCGTCAGAAAGCGTCTATATGAGGGAAAGGCTTAACATTTCACCTGATTCAGACCATTTCAATGAGCAGAGTATTTTTAAGTGCTGCAGCAGACACATTAACAAAACAAGAGAAATTGCTCATAATGAATTATTTTTACTTTTCCCACAACATAAAAATAAATATGGAAATAGGCTTTGTCATGAAGTCATAATCAAACTACTTACAACAAGTCTCTCAAATCTTTTTCTGCTCTGTTCAGAATGTCATTGAAATCTTGAGATCTATGGCTCAATTCTGGAAAAGAAATTTATAATAAACAACTGTTTAACAGTTTGTTTGATTGACATACCGGTATGTAAAAAGCACCATTTTCAACATGAAAAGGGCAACATAATAGGAACATTCACCTTCAAGTTTTGTGACAAGAAACAAAAAGACAATGTTCTTCTGTTATAAAGAAAAAAAAAAAAAAAATTGAAGGCATCTTGAGAAATGAAATTATTAAAATGAATTAACCCTTTACCAATTGCAGATGCATTTTAATGCTTTGGTTGATTAATTGATAGAGGTTTAACGACGTTTTTAACAATTTCTCAGTTATATCACGGTGGCCAGTTCACCTACTCATGCATTTCCTGGTTGTCTCACACCAGTACTCCACACAACAATCTTCCAAAGCAATTTAATGCTTTGGAGGTGGTAAAAACAGAAATTGCTAATAATTTATTTCCATTATGTGTGCTACAGATGTGTCAAAATGCATTTAGAACGGGTAAATGATTAGAAGTGTGCTCATACATGTATGCAAATTTACCATGCAGCAGCTGTTTCATTAATTTAACCCTTTCCCTCATACGACAATTTTGCAGCAGATGACTGAACATATTTTGTCAACAAATAGAAAATCTCTATAATTGAATAATAATAATAATAATAATATAATAATAATAATAATAATAATAATAATACTTTATTTTACGAGGGTAAACACAGTAAGTATACACTAATCTTCCCTGAGGCCCTCAGATACATCAAATGGAAAAGTAACATACAAACATAAATACAACAACTATGCTATTATGAGCATGAAGCAAAATTCATACAATTACGTCATTCATATACAACACTCAAGTAACTTTTTAAAGAACAAAAACAATGTCAATCATTTTTAGTTAAGTTAGCATGATTTAATAGATAATCCTTAAGTTTTTCTTTAAATGTATTAAGGCTTGGAGTATTACGTATTGACTGTGGCAAACTATTCCATAAAATCGGACCAGAATAGCTAAATGATTTTTTGTATAGCTCTGTTTTCACTTTTGGAACCTTTAAATTGAGATTTGTAGCATTCCGAAGTGTATATGTTTTATTTTCAGAGACAAAATTAAATTTATTTACCAAGTATGATGGTGCATCTTTCTTCAAACTTTTAAACAGAAGAAGATATTTATGGTATTTAATTCTATCCTCAATTTTCATCCATCCTAGTTCTTTGAATAAGGGCCCAGATGGTGAAAGGGGGTCTTGGTCTAGTATTAATCTTACAGCCCTTTTTTGAAGTTTTAGAATACGATTTAGTCCAACCTTGGTACAGTTTCCCCAAGTTACGCAGCAATAATCAATAAGTGGTAGAATGTAACCTGTATAGAACAATTTCCTTGATTCAAGATTTGGAAACTGCTTAATTTTAGAAAGGAGATAAATACGAGATGAGACTTTAGAGCAGACTTGGTCTAATTGATTTGCTCAGGTTAGGTGAGGGTCGATTGTAATTCCCAGTAGTTTTTCATGTGAAGAGTTCTGAAGAACGGCAGAATTTATCATTAGAAAAAACTCTTCACTTTGGGATGAGACCTTTTGTCGAGTTCCAACAATCATACTTTTAGTTTTTTGACAGTTTATGAACATATTATTATTGGTACACCATTTTTCAACTTCATATAAGTCTGCCTGTGCCTTTAATTGCAACCAGGGCCTTTTTTCCAGAAATTGGGAAGAGGCCTTAGCCTTTCATTTTGGGAAATTTTAGCGCGATTTTTTGCCAAATTGGGAAAAATTAGACATATAACATGTGGCTATATAAATAGTCCTTTTTACAATAACTTAAGACTTTTGGTTTATATAATGCAATAAAACAATCATATTACCCTAAACAAGACAAATATATATGTTAATAGTGTATTCCACTTCACTTCACTTAAAAAAAAAAATTTTTTTTTTTTGTTAGATTTTGGGATTTTTTTTTTTCCAATTGGGAAAAAAACAACGTTTTTTCAATTGGGAAGACACCGTTTAACGGCGTCACTTATATAAGGTAAAAAGGCCCTGGCAACTCACTTATTGTTTTTCCTGATATGTGCATTGTTGAATCGTCGGCATACATATCAGTATTACAGTTTTGAATACTTAATGGTAAATCATTTATATATAAAATGAATAGAAGAGGTCCCAAAATGGAACCTTGAGGGACTCCATATTTAATAGGCAGTTTATCAGATTTTGTATTGCCTATTTGCACTTGTTGTGTCTGATTACTTAAATATGACTTAAAAAAATCAATTGTTTTTAGACTAAAACCATACATTTGAAGTTTTTGACAGATAATGTCATGGTCAACTACATCAAAAGCCTTTTTAAAGTCTAGAAGTATGACTAGATTTAAATTTCCATTATTCATTTCTTGCAGCCACTTATCAATAATATTTACAAGTGCAGTTTGACAAGAGTGATTTGGTCTAAAACCTGACTGAGCAGGGTGTAGAAGATCATATTTGGACAAAAATGTGTACATACATTTTGAAACATGTTTTTCAATGAGTTTTGAAATTGTTGGTAGAACAGAGATGGGTCTATAGTTAGTAGGAAGGCATTTTTCACCAGCTTTAAAAATTGGCGACACCTTTGCATTTTTTAATATATCTGGATATACACCACTGTCTATTATTCTATTAAAGATGAATGTCAGTGGTAATGATATAATATGGGCACTTACTTTGAGTATTCTTGGACCAATGTTATCATCGCCTGAAGACTTATTGACGTCAAGTTGCATTATTTTCTCAAAAAGCTCATTTATTTTAACAGGTGGAATGATAAATACTTTGTTTAAGGGTAACCCTTTTTCAACAAAATGTTTAGCTTGTTTAAATCAGGGGTTTTGGAGGTATTACTATCATTTTAAGGTTTTGTACACAAGATGTGAAAAAATTGTTAAAAGTATTTGATACATCTAATGAGTTGTTAACCTTCACATTTTTATCTATGAGAAGCTCATATGGTCGTACCTGACTTGAAGGATTAAGACTGTGAATACACTTCCAAAGTATTTTGGGATCTTTAGAGTCTTTAACTAAATTACTGTAATATTTTTGTTTGGATTCAGTTAAAACTAGAGATTGCTTTTTTGAAAAAGCGCTTGTCTCCCCATTTGTGTGGTCGTAGGGGAGAAAAAAAAATGATGGAGATTAATTTTTTAGTTTTGGACTGGAGATGAAGCAACAGTGACAATCCTCAGTTATTGAGCGGAAACCATTTTTCAGCTGAGGGTTACCATGACCTTGGTCTTTGACCTAGTGACCTCAAAATCAATAGGGGTCATTTGCTGCTGGTGACCAACCTGCACACCAAGTATGAAGTTCCTGGGCCCAAGCAATCTTCAGTTATTGAGCGTAAACCATTTTTCAGCCAAAGGTCACCGTGACCTTGACCTTTGACCTACTGACATCAAACTCAATAGCGGTCATCTACAGGTTAGGACCAAGCTGCACACCAAGTATGAAGTTCCTGGGTATAAGCGTTCTTGAGTTATTGAGTAAAACACATTTTTCAGCTGAAGGTTGCCGTGACCTTCGACATTTGACCTTGTGACCTCAAAATCAAACAACTTCAATAAAGGTCATTTAATGGTTAGGACCAACCTGCACACCAGGTATGAAGTTCCTCAACATAAGTATTCTTTAGTTGTTGAGAGGAAACCATTTTTCAGCTGAAGATTACCATGACCTTGACCTTTAAGCTAGTGACCTCAAAATCAATAGGGGTCATCTACTGGTGGTGACCAACCTGCACACCAAGTATTAACTTCCATGGCCAAAGCATTCTACAGTTATTAAGTAAAAACAATGTTTCAGCTCATTGTCACTGTGACCTTTCAGCTCAAGGTCACTGTGACCTTGACCTCAAAATTAATAGGGTCTTCTACTGGGCATGGCCAAGTATGGAGTTCCTCGGCCCAAGCGTTCTTCAGTTATTGAGCGGAAACCATTTTTTACCTCACAAGGTCACCATGACCTTGACCTTTGATCTTATGACATCACTATCAATAGAAGTCATCTACTGGTCATGACCAACCTGCATACCAAGTATGAAGATCCTATGCCCAAGCGTTCTTCAGTTATTGAGCGGAAACAAGTGTGACGGATGTGACCTTGACCACTGTGACCTTGACCTTTGACCTAACCTCACAAGGTCACCATGACCTTGACCTTTGACCTTCTGTTATCAAAATCAATAGGGGTAAGCTACTGGTCATGACCAACCTACATACCAAGTATGAAGTTCCTACGCCCAAGCGTTCTTCAGTTATTGAGCGGAAACAAGTGTGACAGACGGAAGGACGGACGGAACGGGCAAAAACAATATGTCACCCCCATGTAATGGGGGAGACATAATTAGGTTGGTTCTATTTCTCCAGAATTTATATTTCCCCCACATACCTAACTTTCTAAATTTATCTCTCATCTGCCGTGCATGTATAACTTCCCTAGAGTACCATTCAGGTTGTTTATCTCTTTTTACACGCTTGGTAACTATTTGTGCATGCTTGTTTAGTACATTATTAAAGATATCATACCATAGTTCAATTGCTAAGGATGGATCAGCCTCTAATTCAACAGTATAAAATGGGGCATTTGATAAATCTGTCAAAAAGTCATTTTCATTGAATTTATTAAAATTTCTATATGTTATTGTAGTATGTTTGTGTTTCTTGATGCAAACTTTTTCTTTTCTTTTAATGCATACTGGGAAGTGATCACTTAAAGAGTATTTGGAAACATGTAAATCTTTAACTTTATCTATATCAGTAACATAAATATGATCTATTAATGTGTGAGACTCTTTTGTAACTCTGGTTGGTTCATTTATAATTTGGTGAAAATTAAATGTTTCCAAAATATTAAGCCATTTTTGGGGTGGTTTTTTTGGAGGTAAAAAATCCATATTAAAATCACCCATTAAAATGATATCAGAATTGAACTTCATTGCATTGCTTATCTCACCCTCAAATTCATCAACCCACTCTATTAGAGATTTAGGGTGTCTATATACAAAACATATTAAAAATGATTTCTTGTGGGGTGGTTTAACCTCAAACCACATGGTTTCAAGACGTTTTACTTCAAGGCTGTTTTTATGCGTGAAAGGTATATTTTCTGAAAAATATACAATCCAGCCACCTCCCCCATCTTTGGGTCTGTCTTTTCTACAAAAATTGTAATTCGGAATGTCTAGCCATTCATTAGGTGTACAGTCATTTAAAAAAGTTTCACAGAAACCAATTATATCTGGTGGATTTCTAGAATGAAGGAGATTAAATTTAATTTCATCAAACTTATTTTCAATTCTATTTACATTGTGAGAGCTTATCTTAATACCCTTATCATTATCAAAATGATATATTTGGTCATCTTGTATACATGTTTCCTGATTTATAATGTAAACATTGTTAATTGAATACAGACATGACAAACAAATCAGAAAATATGTAAATATATAAGCTAAATAATAATCAATTAATTTAGCCTCAGGGAAAAAGTATGATACATAGTTATCATGACATAATGAATGAGTAGATACAGAAAGTGGCAAAGATGTAACATCCACCTCATGGGGAGCTTGACTACTGTTTATAACATTAATTTCAGAGACTGTCAATTTGGTCACTTTCTTATCTAAATCATCAAGTATCTGGTAATTTATAGATGTCTCAGCGGAACATTTGCATGGATAATTATCACAAATTGAACAAATTAACATGAGAGTGTCATATGGATTTGAAGTGGTGATTTTAGAATCTGGGATGTGTAATGAATTAGATAAGGGTAGGGCTATCTCTTCTTTGCCACCATCCTATCTAGAATACAAATCACACAATTTTTCTTTATGGCCAAAATTAAAACATCTAAAACATTTTAAAGCATTTTCATGTCGACACGTGGAAGTACAATGTCCATTTTCCCCACAAAGACAGCAGTAATTTAATGAGTTTTCTTGGTGTTTTAACAGGGGAATAACAGAGTTAAGGTTTTTCAAAAACAGAGATGTTCCCTTTTGGGAGAGATGTATTCCATCTAAATGAAATAAAGATGAGTTTACATTCCCATACTGGTCACAAAACTTGTCATTTATTATGATTAACAAAATAGAGATTGAAATAGTCACAGAGTTCTTCCAGTAAATGGTTGAGTGGTTGAACATCTACGTCTCTCCGAGGTGGCACTCCTGATATTATAATCATAGTGTTCTGATTTGATTCAGCCCTTATGGCATATAGTAGCGATTCATAGTCAGTGTTGATAGTTTGCAGGTCACTTCCACTACTTAGGTCATTACCCCCTACATGGAGAATAATTGTTTTATAGGGAGATAAGTCCATGTTACTAATTACATATGTAATGTCGTTAATTTTGGCCCCTCTATTTGTTCTTACATCAGTGCTTCTAAGGCCTTTCGATCTTATTCCCTTCAATAGAGAACTTCCCACAATAAGAGTTTTCAAGGGAGCATGATGTTTCATTGCCTTGGGTTTGTCTGTTTCATTTTGAGAATATTTCGATTTTCTTGCGTAAGTAATTGAAGGTATTGTCATTGCAGAGTGTTCCTTTGTACTCAAGTCTACATTTGGACAAATTTGGTCTTCAACTTGAGTTGCAACTTCGCATGACTTGTTGCAGGCTTGCGTGGCTATTGAGGTAGTGGTAATTCTTGTTTCTGTGTGTCTGCTGATGGTATTTGGCTTTGGCTTAAGTGGGGTGAGAAGCTCCTCAGTCTGTGTAGCCATGTGTTTCACCACTATTTGAGATGGTGTCACTTGATCTGCAGACATACATTTTTTATCTACTTTTTGCTGGAGGGTCAAAACCATGTTCTTAAGCTGGATTATTTCGTTCTTTAATTCCATTACTATTGGATCATTAGCAGAAGTACATAATTGTGAATCCTTTCTTATCGGCGTGGATGTCAAAGTTATTAAAGTGTTCGAAAAAGTTGAAGAATCAGCTAAAACAAGTTTTGGATTGGTTTCAGATATATCAAATACAGAAGATTCCATCGTGACAGGTGGTGACAAAAGTAAATTGCTGTTTTCAAAAATGTTATAACTGTCTGCGTTTTTAAGAAAGTTCATTTCATTGTGCAGTTGTTTTCCTAAAATTGAAAAGTGTTCAGTAAACCATCTGGTACAGGCTTTCCCTTGTATATGCAGTGTTAAAGTTGAAGAATAAAGGTGAAGAACTAACTTTTCTCCTTCCAGCTCTAAAGAATGAACAAGTCCATGTTTCCCACAGTCATCAAACAGAGTTTGATCATAGTTTACAAAAAGAATGTTTTCAAAAATTGTATACACTTCTTGACTGGTAAACTTGATAACATATGATAATGTCCTTGCTGTACAATCATCCATAGTGTATAAGTCACAGTTTTCCAGGTAAAACAGATGGTCGGATGCAGATTTATTTGAAAATCCAGAAAAGTCTCCAATAAAAGAAGTAAAATTCTTCAAAAAAGAGGATGTTAAATCCATTTTCACAAAATAAGATAATCTTTCCTCACATAAAATCCATATATAAAGTGAAAATTTCCCATTATATCTTAATTAATGGGAGCCTGAGAAACATATCTTATCAGCTCAACAGCCAGGTGCCTTGAATGGATAACCTATGACTAAAAGTGTAAAACATTGTGGCAAAAGGAGAAATTGCTCGTTTTGAGCAATTTCTACTTTTGTCACTGTATGTTTTCAAAAAGCCTTCTGCTGCAGAGGCGTCAGAAAGCATCCATATGAGGGAAAGGGTTAAAGGAATGCATAGCAGATAATTGTGATTGATTAAGGATTGATTAGGGTTTAATGCAGTTTTCAAAAAAAATTCAGTCATAACCTGGTGGCAAGTTCATGTTCTCATGTGTTTCCTGGCTTTCCCATGCCAGTCTTTCGAAGCAACCGACTGCTTAACTACATAAACTGTATTTCAGTTAACCCTTTCCCTCATACGACAATTCTGAAGCAGACAACTCTGAACACAATTTGTAATTTTTTTAGAAAATCTCTATAATTGAATGGATAACCTATGACTAAAAGTGGAAAACATTGTGGCGAAAGGAGAAATTTCTCGTTTTGAGCAATTTCTACTTTTGTCACTATGTTTTCAAAAAGCCGTCTGCTGCAGAGACGTTAGAAAGTGTCTATGTGAAGTAATGGGTTAAATCATGGTAGCCAGTTCACCTAACCATATTGCCTGGCTCTCTCTCACCAGTACTCAACACAACATTCTTCCAAGGCAATGACTATCATCAGAATGAATGTATGTATATTGTTTTATGGTGCATCGACAGCCAAGGTCATTTAGCGCACAATTAAATTTAATTATTCATGATCCCTGGGTAAACAAACCAGTACTAGGCTAGAAAATGTGCCTTGCCCAAGGGCACTCCACCATGACCGTAGTGCCGCAACTGGGGATCGAACCCGGGACACCCGGTTTCGAAATCCCCGACGCTAACCACTCGACCACACCGGATTCCGACTATCATCAGAAAGAATTAATGTTCAAGCAGGATTTCAATCTCATGACCCCTAAAAGAATGGCCCTTATTGTTTTCTATAAACAAGAGGGCCATCATGGCCCTGGATCGCTCACCTGATTTTTCTTTTTTTCACTTTAGCTATATTAGCCCCACCCCCTGGCGGCCATTATTTTGGCGACCAATCAACTTGGCTTGAAGGAGTCTGATAGAGGGTCACCCTAGGAACATTTCTACAAATTTATTTGAAAATCGGCCTGACACTTTTGGAAGAGAAGATATTTTAAGTTTTCACTATAGCCATATAATGCAAAGTAGCCCTGCCCACTGGCGGCCATGTTTTTCGACCAATCAATATGGCTTGAAGGAATTTGAAAGTGGGTCACTTAAGGAACATTTCTACAAAATTATTTGAAAATCGGCCTGACACTTTTGGAGAAGACTAAGTTTTCACTATAGCCATATAAGGCAAAATAGCCCCGCGCCCCCTGGTGGCCATGTTTTTCGACCGATCAACATGGCTTGAAGGAATCTGATAGAGGGTCATCCAAGAAACATTTCTACAAAATTATTTGAAAATCTGCCAACCAGTTTGGGAGAAGAAGAATTCTGCATGGATCTCAAAAATTTGGTGAGGTCATTGAGAGGATGCTTTCTGTGAAGTTTCATCCTAATTGACCCACTGGTTACTGAGGAGAAGAAGTTGACGGACGGACGGACGAATGGCGATCATAATAACTCAGGTGAGCTAAAAAAAAAAGAGGGCCATGAGGCCCTGGATCGCTCACCTGAGAATGTGCTATTTAAGACTTGACTCTTACAGTGCCGAAGGCAGTATGAGGTTTTGTCCTGACCCATATTCGAACTTGACCTAGATATCATCAAGACAAATATTCTGACAAAGTTTCAACATGCTCAAGCCAATAATGCGGCTTCCAGAGTGTTAACAAGATTGTTCTTCAATTTGGCCTAGTGATCTAGTTTTTGACCCGATATGACCCATATTCAAACTTGGCATAGATATCATCAAGACAAATTTTCTGACAAAGTTTCAAGCGGCTCAAGTAAAAAATGTGATCTCTTTAGTGTTAAGATTTTTCTATAATATGGCCTAGTGACCTAGGTTTTGACCTGACCAGACCCATAATCGAAGTCAGCCTAGATACATGTATCATCAAGACAAATATTTAGAGTTTCAACATTCCCCAAGCCAAAAATGTGGCTTCCAGAGTGTTAACAAGAATTTCCTAAAATTTGGTCTACTAACCTAGTTTTTGAAACCATATTCGAACTTGACCTAGATATCATTAAGACAAACATTCTGACAAAATTTCAAATTGCTGAAGCAAAAAATGCAGCCTCCAAGAGTGTAAACAAGATTTTCCTTCAATTTGACCCGACATGACCCACATATCATCAAGACAAACATTATGATAAAGTTTCAATATGCTCAAGTTAAAAATTGTGGCATCTTGAGTGACAACAATATTTTCCTTCAGTTTGACCTAGTGAACTTTTAAGAAAATCGGATGCAAAATGTAGCATGTAGAGTGTTAACCCTTTACCACCTGCAGACGCATTATAATACTTTCGCAGTAGACCTTTTGAAAACATTCATGATTGTGAAGAGCAATTTCCCCTTTTGCCACAATGTTTTCAACTCTAGTTATGGGATTAAACTCTAATTTATGGAGATATCTCACATTTTTGTCAATATGTTTTGAAAGTCGTCTGCTGCAGAATTGTCGTATGTGGGAAAGGGTTAACAAGGCAATTGTTGACGATGCACGACGGATTCAGGATAAAATGTGATCACATTAGCTCGCCCTTGAGCACTTCATGCACAGGCGAGCTAAAAAGTCATCCAAATAGACACACTGTTTAACCCTTTCCCACATACAGATGCTTTCTGATGCCTTTGCATCAGATGAAAAATATTATGAGCAATTTCTCCTCTTGTCACAATGTTTTCTCAGTATTAATTATAAATTCTTTTGCTGAGATTTGTTGAAAGTGGGAAAGGGATAAAACCACTGAACAGATTCAAACTTACCCATTACACTGACACCTGTTGTTCCATAATTCAACATTTCTTTTTGGGCTCTAGCTAAAACCTAAAATCAAAAGGATTGATTTGGGTTTAATATCAGTTTCAACAATTTTTCAGTCATATCACAGCAGCCAGTTGTTTCCGTGCTTTCTCACACCAGTACTTTCCAGCCAGGAAACTAATGGGTATGCCTGCAAGTTCTGCTTTCGTTGAGATAATATGTTCCCAACTTTGGTTTAATTCAAACAGAACTTGGAAACAAACTAGGCATACAAAAAAGTGCAAAACTTGTATTCGGTTTCAAAATTTACTGGACTGGGTCAATAAATACTGGTCGAGTCCGACTGTCCGGTGCATTTTGGGAAACCTGCGACACCGATGCTTACTTTTTTTTACATCCCAATCTGGACAGATTTAAGCGGACTAGAAATGAGTTTGAGATAGTTAATTCAGCCTTCTGCCAACTCTTAACGGTAACCCTGACACATACAGAAAATCTTCAGCAGACAACTTGGAAAACGTCATGATCAACGCAAAAATGTAGAAAATGTCTATAAATTAAATGATTTGAAAACATTGTGGCAAAAGGAGAAATTGGTTATTTTGAGCAGGTTCTCCTTTTGTCACTATGTTTTCAAATATTGACTGCTGCAAAGGCGTAAAAAAAAGGTCTGTATGTGGGAAAGGATTAAATTAACAAATTTTATTATAAATTCACCTCACTTAACCCTTTCCCTCATACGACAATTCTGCTGCAGACGACTTTGAACATATTTTGTAGAAAATCTCTATAATTGAATGGATACTTACCTATGACTAAAAGTGGAAAGCATTGCGGCTCGTTTTGAGCAATTTCTTCTTTTGTCACTATGTTTTCAAAAAGCCGTCTGCTGCAGAGGCGTCAGAAAGCGTCTATATGAGGGAAAGCCGGGTTAACAAACTTAGGCCAAATCCCTTGTCAAAGCTCACATATGGTCACAATAAGGTCTCAAAACAACACATATCATTAAGCAGAGCCCACCTTTTGCTAGCATGTTCCCCGGTGTAAAGGGTATATCTCCTTCCTTGAAATGAAATGGTTAAGTTATCTTCAGAATTCCAAGGTATTAGAACGATAAATAATAAATTATAAAGAAGAATTGTTTACATAAAACCCTTCAAGATTTAAATTGAAGTATCAATTAAAAAAAAATAATACAAGCTAAAATGCATTTGAAATAAAGCACAATTAAAACTATTTATTTATAAAATATAAATATATTTATAATATAACAAACGAAGAAGTGTGAGAAAAACCCTTACCTCCTCTGGAAGCTTCGCCGGTCCCGGTGAAAAATTAATCACCTTAGTTGATTTAATTTCCTGGGCAGACATCTTTGTTGTTCTTGTTGCATAAATAAATTTATGTTAAATGAAAATGATTCAATTCCTTCTTCCGTACGAAGTGATTGACTGAATTGAAAAGGCAGAATATGTGCGGACCCAGACTATTTCATTGAAACTGAAGACGTCACGTGATTTTGTTTATTATTTTCATTGGATGACATTTCTTCAACGAATTTGATTGGACGGTAGAATGCCTGATCACAGAGCACGCGTATATTGAATGATAGAGAAATCCAAAAAACCTTCCCCTGATACAATACAAAAGACTGCGTAGTTTGCCACACATCGAAGTGACTGCGGAAGTGTTACTCGATATTCCACATTCTTATATTCTGGCAGTTCTCACCAACACAGTCTTGTTGGAAATATACAGACGTGGTAATCACTGCAGTCCTCCTACATAAATCTCGAATTAATTTACATTTTATATAATTGTGTGCGCATTTTCACTTGCAGACGACATGTTTATTTATTATTTGCAGACGACATGTTTTTTATATTTAGATTTATCCTTTATTCATGAAGATCAATACAAATCATCAACATTACGTCAAAAGATTCTATAAGACATTCCGCTAACTTTGACCACGTGATCTCTCCCATATTTGGATGTCTCGGCCTTATTTGGTAACGCTACTATTAAATGAACGTGATCAGCTGTTTACTTGGGCAAGGTCAATGTAAACTAGGTCAGCGTTATATAAATAAACCCCCTTAACACTTTGTTATGGTCTATTATTAGATATTTGTACAAAAAATTCTAAACAACAACAATTAGTGGAAAATATCCGTATGTATTCATTATATGGCGAATTGTCTTTATATACCCAGTGGCATATTGATTGGAGATTACAGCTGCTTTCGATACTTTTTAATTTATCACACGGCCCGTTTCACTTCAACGCTAGTCTCCATGCTTTTTGTAAATCATCGAAAATAAATAGGCTCTATGGTAGGGGTTATTTAACGGCATGAAGAGAAATATGAGAATCGAAACAATTTTTAACCATAGCCCTTGTTGAAGAATAAGTTTTCTTCTCTATAGATACTCCTGCCAGTTATCCCTTTCCCAAATGCAGACGCATTTTTACGCATTCGTAGCAGACAACTTTGGAAACACGGTGCATTGTCACGATAATGTCTAGTTAGGCATATCGCAAGTTTTCGCCATAGTTACTTTGAGATGTCGCGCACGAGATGTCTGCCCTGAGGAAATAGATTCATCCTCACGCACAGGCATAAAACCTCTTAACCCGTTCCCTCATACGACAATTCTGCAGCAGACGACTTAATTTATTTTGTCAAAACATAGAAAATCTCCATAGTTGAATGGATAACCTATAACAACAAGTGGAAAACATTGTTGCAAAAGGAGAAATTGCACGTTTTGTGCAATTTCTTCTTTTGTCACTGTGTTTTCAAAAAGCCGTCTGCTGCAGAGGCGTCAGAAAGCGTCTATATGAGGGAAAGGGTTAATCATCTAGATATGACCAAGCTGTCACAATGCTATGCGTACATACATGTATATGTAGACCTACAGACCTTAATGGTCCTTTTCCGGCATACATCAAATATGCTGCAGACGACGTTAAAAAATTGTCACAACCTTTCCAAAAGCCGCCTGCTGCGGATGCACGAAACAGCGTCTGTATGTGGAAAAGGTTAACCGTCTCCCATACATGACGACAACTTTGCAAACGCCTTGGGGGAAAATGTGAACAATAGCAAAGTGAAATTACATGTAGCCTATTAATTTTGAATAAAGTTGAACAATGGTAGAAATATCTCATAATGAGAAATTTCTCATTTTTTCACAATTATTTCAAAAGTCGCCTACTGCAGAAGCGTCAACATAGGAATAAACGTGAAAAGGGTTAGCCTAAACCAGTGACACAATTAGATGGGACATTGATCTCAAAACCTAGACAATTTACACAGTTACGTCACGTACCTCAGTGTTTGACTTGCACTTGTACCAATTCCCTTATATATAGGGACGACTTCAACACATCTGCAGCGAACGACTTTTAACCCTTTCCCTCATATAGACGCTTTCTGACGCCTCTGCAGCAGACAGCTTTTTGAAAACATAGTAACAAAAGAAGAAATTGCACAAAACGTGCAATTTCTGCTTTTGCCACAATGTTTTCCACTTTTTGTCATAGGTTATCCATTCAATTTTAGAGATTTTCCATTTTTTGACAAAATACGTTCAAAGTCGTCTGCTGCACAATTGTCGTATGAGGGAAAGGGTTAAAACAATGGAGACATTTCAACAGGCGATTCAAGGGTGGGGGTTGTAGAACGCCGGGCTATAGTCGCATGTTCGTTTTATCCATGTCGTCTGCACAAAACTGCACCATATCCATGGCTGATGATGCATCAGGCTAAGGATTGATCTGGTTAAACACTTAAATCTAAAAATGTCCATACCTTCGGTACAGTTTCCAAAAAATATCATACTGTACCACACATCTGCACAGACGTAGAGTGGAAACACTCCATTCATTTAACCCTTTCCCTCATACGACAATTCTGCAGCAGACGACTTATTTTGTCAAAAAAAAAAGAAAATCTCTATAATTGAATGGATAACCTATGACTAAAAGTGGAAAACATTGTGGCAAAAGGAGAAATGTCACAATGTTTTCAAAAAACCGTCTGCTGCAGAGGCGTCAGAAAGCGTCTTTATGAGGGAAAGGGTTAAATATATTAGAGATACATCAGCTGGCACATCTCTCTGGTCAGGCATTGTTAGTAAGCTACAATAGAGTAAATGATTTGAGTAATTTTATACTGATGCTATAAGATATAACGCTAACAATTAGCACTCAACTATATAACAACGGATCGCGAATTAGCTAGGTGATCTGCTCGCCAAATGGCATTAATGCCGAGCGCGAGGGTAAACAATGCCAACCAACAACAACAATAGCTAGGTGAATCTGTGCTAGGATTTTCAACTAAGTCAGTAGGCCTATGTTGCAACGTGTCAGACATTCAGAGTATGTTAAAGTGCATGGGTCAGAAACGATAACGATATAAGGGGAATTATCAAGACCGTAGAAACCCAATTAACATAGGGTCGGGTTATCGTTTTATGTTTACTCTCTTATCCGGTACGTACGACCTTTTGATGCCTTTGTCACATACAAATGTTTTCTAAACATTACTGAGAGAAGAGAATTGCTTATATCATTTTCCATTGTGTGTTCAACTGTGTGTCAAAACTTAATTTCCATTTTTTTCACATACGCATGTAATACGTTTTTAACTTTAGATGTTTTCAAAGCAATTTAATTAACTACAAAAAAGGGTTTATGTCCGGTTAGCGATTAAGATAATTTTTTATCTCTTCTAATTTCATTGGTTATCAAGACAGACTGAATCTCATACATACATGTGCGAGATAAATACATTTTGAATGAGAATTTCTTTTTTCGGCGATAGCTGTTTAACCTCAGTTTTGACCTAGATCTAGATTGTAGACCAATTAAATGTTGTATTTAATGAATACTATCGAAGAAATAAAGGAAATGAAAAGTTTTGATTGGTTCATAGTTAAGTTGGCGATCCTAC
>JASEVX010000717.1:0-12500 GCA_031761405.1 Serripes groenlandicus
CTATCTCTATATCCCGTAACGCTCGAAATTGGGTTAAATATTCTTTCGTGCATAGCAACAGCTTTTTAGTTTGCCCCATCAATAATTATCTTCATTATGAACAACCACTTTGCAAATCAACATTAAATAGACAGTATTGATGAATGTGTCCTACATTCCTAAACATAGTTTGCTGTAGAATAAAAAAAACATCATACTTTAAATTTACTTTTTATTCCCATTTATGTCTCGTATGTGGGCAAAGGTTACAGTGGTAATGATACCTCACTATCGATGGTACAGTGACGTTTGAAATGAACTATACGCCTGTATAAGATATCTTCGCTGTAGAAGATCATATCTAGAATGCAGTCGGAGAAGCGGGTAAACACAGCTTGATAGGGGTTTTCTTTCTTCTTTTACCGAAAGCCCATCGGAAGTTAAGCTACAATTGAGGTTCACTTTTTAATTCCAGTCTGTTAAACATCAATTAAGGTAAGAGAAATGTGGTTTTATATTATTGATAATAATTTTGTTGAGTTTGTTCAAATTAAATCGTTCATTTGTTATAGGTCTACAAAGGAGACATTTGAACATTACAGTAAAATATCTAAATAAAGTTATTAAATTATTAAAAGTGTTTCTACGTCAAGTGCGTATGAGATAATAATTTTGTTGAGTTTGTTCAAATGAAATCGTTCATTTGTTCTATGTCTACAAAGGAATCATATGAACATTACAATATTATATCTAAATAAAATTATCAAATTATTAAAAGTTATTCTATGTCACGTGCGTATGTGAGGCAGAGAGAGACCGTGAGCTCTGTATGCTTTATTTATTTTATATAGTTAATTATAAAAGAATGACAAATACGTATAAAGGTAGATGCAACGAGACTATATATGTAATATAAAGGTATTTTGTAGATCAGAAACAAAATACAAATGACTATTGTATGTGTATCTCTTCTTTTGTCACAATGTTTTCAACTCTATTCAATGATTAAACTTTTAAATATAGTGGTTTTCCCTATTTTTAAAAAGATGTATTCGTAGTCGTCTGCTGCAGGATTTGTCATATGTTGGAAAGAGCTATTAAGACATAGAAACTTCGTACATACTTTGGTAGGCTTCTTCAATAATTTATGTTTTCATTCAATATCTACCATCATTAAATAGATATCTGATATAGGCATGTGAAGCTGACATGAAGTTCGATATTTTGTAATTGATATTCAATACCGATATGAATTTCGAGCCAGCACCAGATTCGTGAACTCCGTTACGCATTGAAATATAAAATATCTGAATGTCGAGCCAGGTCGAACTTCGGGAAAATGGTACTATCGTCTTTCTGACCATGTAGAATAGCGAATAATGATTTGAATAAAGAGCCAGGTCGTTATTCGGGATCACGTAGAAGCGCGAATACCGATTTAAATATGGAGCCAGGTCAATATTCGGGGAAATGGTACTATCGTCTTTCTGACCATGTAGAATAGCGAATAATGATTTGAATAAAGAGCCAGGTCGTTATTCGGGATCACGTAGAAGCGCGAATACCGATTTAAATATGGAGCCAGGTCAATATTCGGGGAAATAGTGTTATTTATCTTTATTCAAATCAATATTTGCGGCAAGTTTTTGATTAAATTGCAATTTGTGTTTACACAGCTGCGCATTTATGTGTGATTATTGGAATGACAATTACTATCTCATCTTATATTAATATCGATTTGAAGCGAATAATATAAACTCCGTCATGATATATAGTTAACAATTTTTCCTTAAATAATTTTAAAGCAAAACGCGGTTTATTTAACAAACTCGCTGACTAATAATACAGTAATTACCTTACGTCTAATTTACTGAAAATAAATGCCCTAGATATTTCTTCTACAATCATTATAATTCAGAACACCATTTCTTCTCCAATTTACTCAAATGTGTTGGAAATATATTGGGCGGACTTTTAATAGCTATTCCGTAATTGTGCTGACGTGCGCCGGAACGCGCATTGTGGAATTGAAAATGAAACACAGCCGCTCCTTCTTCTATCTTTCTTTTTTTACTACAAATGTCCCCATTATAAAGCTACCTGTACTTCGTTTTGTCTTGAAAATTGTTTTTAACCTTAACCCAAAGACAAACGATCGGGTTGATTTTAAGTAAATCACAATGCCATAAAACCCAAATGTATCATTACCCGACAATAAACTGTCTACAATGTACAGACATCTGTACAATGACAGCGAAGACTCACCACAGAGTGCAGACAACGATGTGATAGCACTCCACGGGATATGTATGTAGACAATAAAAGTGGGTTATTTACCCAAACTATACAGGGTAATCATATGGAACAATGCTCGTCATGCCATAAACAGGTGAGACAATGTACCACTGATTGAGCCATACTAATTGTTGACTAATTTGACTGTTTTCTGCTCTCGGACATTTACGTTATATTCGGTATGTATACATCGATAGGGATGCCGGAGGGCAGTAAAGAGATACACAGGATGCTCCATTGTCTACACTGGTAATATATAGTAATAAAACACAGGTTTTATGATTTAGATATTTTTTAATCAATGTATCGAACCCCGATGCTAACCACTTAACTTTATTCAATTGTTATAAAGTTTTCATATGCTTATGGTAGATTTCTTTTTAGATCAACTGAACTGATGACTGCAATAGAGGGAGATTGCACAACTGTCTATAATCAATAACGATGAACGGCTGGAGTTTTGGATACTTTTTATAATTGAAGAACATTCACAACTTCGTAGTCAATAGAAATGTAATTTATGATTATGTTAACTTGGCTCCTGATTTTTTTTTATATACCTCGCAAATGTTTACTATAGCAAAAAATTCAATTATTTAAGTGCTGTTTATTAATTAATCATTTCCAATATACACCAACTCTGCAACATACAACTTTGGAAACACATAGGCGAATATAATTATTAAATTTCTTTAAATTATAGTATAATAATCGAATAGATTTGAAAATATTGCGGCAACAGAATACATTGCGCAAAATAGGACTAATTTCTCCTTTGCGTACAATGTTTTCAAAAGTCGTCTGCTGCACATGCATCAATAAAAAGACGGTTTGCAAATGCCATATAGATCTGCAGGATGCGGGTAAATGCGTAAATATATGGGAAAATGTGTTAAAGTCCCGTTACCGCATAATCTGAAAATAATTCGGAAAAATGAGACTAATATAAATAAAAATTAAATAATGTAAACAAATAGGCATACATATTCTTAAATATGTTTTAATATGCAGTATATTTAGTTAAGATTCGTATACAGCATTTTTTTTTTTGGTGCGGGGATTTAAAAGGCTATTTTGATTTACTTATTGCCAGTCATTTTGTTCATGCACTGGATCAGTTCAATCAGGTTCTTTCAAATACTATTTGAAAGACCCTGGTTCAATGAATTTTTATATTTTGCGCAATGTGGTAGATACTCCTAATTCTTTTAATATGAGTTTAAGGTCAGGGAAGCTTTATTCATTCGGGCATTTCCGAGAACTGTCCGGATCATCTTTCACTCCGCAGTCTATTCCATTAATTGGAATCCCATTTCTAGTACCTTCTTTTGTTTCTTGTAATACTAGGTAAATACTCGAATTGTTAAAAATTGGAAATAATTGAAATTGCCATTTTTATTATTAACAATCGAACACTCATAAGTCACATAATTAATCAGAGACATATCTATATCTGAATTAATTTATCAGGAAATGAAAATCGTTGGAATCGGAATCGAGAAAGCTGACCTGTGGCGCATATGTAATATCTACATTATCGGTCATTTTTCTTAATCGTGTTGAAAAATATAGACTGTGTACAATTAGACAAAATACACAGACGACAAACCAATTAACATATATTCCGATAATGCTCGGTAATCATCGGGAGCTTTCACTAGCAATCACGGAAACCTATATTTACGCTGAAAAGTTAGTAGTTCTTGTAGAAAATGTTAAAAAGGACCAACATATTTATTATTTTATTTCAATAAAATATATGTCAAATAAAATGTAAATGAATGTTCTACATTACGCCGGAAGTGCCTTTTTATTTTGTTATTTTTAAATAAAAGATATTCATTGAAGAAGATGTATAATTAATGGAAAAATACCGTTTTCTTACCGGTTTATATGTAAATAAGAGGGATTTTGGGTGAATGTATTCAAAGGACCAAAATATTATTAAGATAAAATACATAAAAACATATCCTTATATCCTGGAGATATTTTTCTTGAAAACTTGATATGTGCCTTTTTAATTTTTTGCAAATAAAATTGTTAAGAAATTGAACTGCGGAGCTGTGTGAATACAATCAACTCAAAACTTTCATAAAATCTTGTACATCAATTTTTTCAAAGGGAAGAAAGTCAGATAGTTCTTCTCGTGTTTTATCATATAAAGTTTTTCCTTAAATAACTAAAGCATGATCACGGATAGAATAGATAGAAAGCTTTGCATGACAGTTATAATATTTGAAATGCTGAAACTTGCTTTTTGCCTGATAAAGAGAAACGTATTCTGTATTTACTGTTATCTGAAGATACATTATAAAATACCTAGAGTGACAAATAGGAAAGTAAATATAAATTATATTAACAATTTCTTCCATGATAATTCTGACGATGCTCTTGTTTGGAGAATTTCGTATCAGAAATGTTTGGTTATGTTAACTAATGAAACTTCATGTTATATCGAATTACTATTTGATGTTCCCGTATCAATTTTTTTATGTAAATGTATGTATGTAAATGACGAATTACATGTATTTGAATAAGTGAAATAAAACCTATCTATAAGAACTGCAAGCGACGGTTTGAGACTTATACTATATAATGCATGGAATGTGAAAAAAATGATTTAACAGATAAATCGCGAAGTAGACAAGTCAGTTTATATGAAACATATTTAATATTTAAAGGAGTATAATAGATCAGTTTACCACTTTCATAAAAGAATAAAATTGATTACTTTTATGAAAAATCGGGAGTTCATTTTAATAACGCTGGGTACGTTTCAGTTTAAATTCCGCAGTGTACGGTTTGTCGTGTGGCAGAGCTTTAACGTCATTGCGATTTATTAAAGATCTGCACGATAGATTTGAGTTTAAATTCATTGTTAATGTGTATAGGATGCACTGAAAATGATTGATTTGATCATTTTCAGTAGTTTGAACATGTTTGAAAGTGATAGTAAAGCGAGACAAACTAATTTCGTCCCAGCATGATTTTGTCCAAAATGACGGTAACCATTTTCGCCGGGTGAGTTCTTTCTTGCATAATGCATGAACCCCACCCCCACATTTTCTTTTGATCATTTTAAAGCTTAGTGGTAACTCTTCTAAATGATAACATGTCCTGACGACGTCTCCTCATCACAATTTGATCTCTTCGACACAAGAATGGACTGCACTTAAATTTCCGTTGTATTTTTTTTAAATTTTTGATAAAGACCAAGTGGACGAAAATTTGATAATTAAAGAGTATTAATGATATAAAGTGTCTTACTGACTTTCTTCCCTTTGGATGACTTACTATATAAAGTACCCTAATATAGATTAGGATGTGCGGCAAAGATTCCCGGAAGTGGATCTTGAGATAAATTGTCTGGCAAAGTGGCTGAAATTCAAGATATCGAGTATGAGTTGGGATCCCCGAAAGTAGATCCGTTCCAACAAAAGTCGTCCCTGAAAGCGGACTTGGAATTTGTTTACGCATGTCCGAGTGGACAAGAACGAGTCGACATTGAGAGAAGCGGAATCAATATACCACAATGTTAATTCGTATGCGAACGTTTTACAGTATTCCTTGGTCAACTAAAATGTTATTTCAGTTCTGCTTCCCATTTGAATACAAAATGTCTAAGGTTTAATTCAAAATGGTGGGTACCAGGCTCTGAAGCTGTTGATTGTTCTCAGGAATCGTGGAGTGAGAGTCCCCCCATATTAATTTCAAAATGTATTGAATACATTCTGAGAGATTGGGCTATACAGTGTAGCAGTACTTTAATAGTACCGAAATGGAAGAGTGCGCCATTTTGGCCGCAATTAGAGAATGGGGTTTTCCAGCCTTTTGTGAAAGAGTGTGTAAATCTCGGACGAAATAGCGTTTACTGTCTGCTGACAAATAGAAGAGTCATAGATGTGACTGCTGTAAAAAAAACCTAGGACTGCAGCCTTATATGTTTTAACTATCAGAACACTTCGAATATGTTAGCCGTTCCGCGAGAAAACCAACATTGTGTACAATAAAGTATCGACCCGGATCAGCCTAAGCATGCCGCGCAGGCCAACCCGGACAGACACTTTTCGCCTCCTGTGGATTTTCTGTTTCAATTATAATTTATCTATACCTCTTTCCTCCTAAGACGGAATGTGTCGGCCCGGATTAGCCTAAGCGGAATGCGCAGGCTGATCTGTGTCGATACATTTACGTAGAGTCCATTATGTTGGTTTTCTCGTGGAACGGCTCATATGATGGCATGACGAGGATATCACAAGATAAAACACTGTTTTAAATGAAAAGCTTTGGAAGCTCTCGGTTAGCGTTTCATAAATGAAATTACAGCTTTTTTTTTATAGTTGGCGTAATTAAATTGGTTGATTGACAGTCATGAACTATTAAACGCTGTTGTACTAATATACACAAACGAAATATACAGTAATGGTGTTGAATTGGTATGTTTAGGACTTGATAAACTATACTTTATTATGCAGTATGATCTGTATTTATGTTCCATTATGCTTTAATGTAATTGGAGGATTGATAACCGAGAGCTACCGAACTGTTTCATTAGACACAGGGTAGTATTTCTTATAGTAGCTTTAATGTAATAGGAGGATTGATAACCGAGAGCTACCGAACTGTTTCATTAGACATAGGGTAGTATTTCTTATAGTAGCTTTAATGTAATAGGAGGATTGATAACCGAGAGCTACCGAACTGTTTCATTAGACACAGGGTAGTATTTCTTATAGTAGCTTTAATGTAATAGGAGGATTGATAACCGTGAGCTACCGAACTGTTGAGCTATGAAGATATTGTTAGAATAGACGTCTGCTGCAAATACTTAAATATGCGTCTGCACTCTCATGTGTGGAATGGATGAAAGAATTGTTTGTAATATTCGAAAAAAGTAGCATCATTGGTGCATAGAATATTGCATTTAAACATTAAATTATATAAGTGTTCTTTGTCTATGTACTCTTTCCCACATTTATCAAATATGCAACAGGCGGCTTTGAAAACACCAAGGTAAAATTATTGAACCTCTCAATTAATGATTGAAATTTTGTAACAGAAGGAGAACTTATGCATCAAAAATAGTTTGTTCGTTCGTTTTCAAAATTTGTCTGCAAACGTGAAAGTGTTAACGGATAACATGTTGTCAAGTGATTGACCATCACTTGTCATTTTCATTCCAGGCTGATTTAATGTAAAGGTTGATTTACCTCGTTCCTGTAGGATCGATTCTGACGCAGCAATGACGACCATCCCAGTGCGTATATTATTTCTCATCGCCGTAATAAACTCGCAATTTTACGAGCTTGAAATTGTCAGACAGATCTGTCCATATGCTGACCTGTGTACCATTGACCGTATGTATGATAACTTCACTGAATCCGTCGATGGTGTGCCATGCTGTGATAACTGCTTTTGCGATGAAGACTGTTGGAAGTTCAACGACTGCTGTCCGGACGCACAAGTAAAACATGATCCCCTTGACATTCGAGCGAATTGCGTTAACTCTGTGACGAAGACACCTTTCTCTAGCGGAATTCAGTTTGGTGCATTATTTCCCTACTTTCGAATATTTGACCGGTGCCCCGACGATTTCAACACGAGTCAATTGACCATCGATAAATGTGCTGAAGTCTTCACGGAAATTCCATCTATTAACGATTTGGTTATAGTCTCTAACACTCGATCGCACGATGAAATCTATAAGAATAAACACTGCGCGTCATGCCACGGGGTAGAAGAATTTATAAGGTAGGTGCAAACATAGTACATTCTAATTACTTACCATTGAACTTTCAATACTTATATATCCCGAGTGATATTTACCCGTGTTAGCAAATACATACACGAGGGATGAGAACGATGGTACTGGACGTCACTGAAACATGACGTGATTGCATTGCAATATGGTTTACGTCAATCAAAATGTGGTAGTTAAGCGTGGTTCACACTCCAATGATAAATTATACTGTATTTGTACATTATGTTATTTCTTTATATATAATATAGAAATTTGCATTTTCTTTATTCTGTATTAATAGTTTTACATGATATATAAGATAAAGTAACAGGATATAGTATTGACTACTGTATAATTACTGCTATATAGTATTGACTACTGTATAATTACTGCTATATAGTATTGACTACTGTATAATTACTGCTATATAGTATTGACTACTGTATAATTACTGCTATATAGTATTGACTACTGTATAATTACTGCTATATAGTATTGACTACTGTATAATTACTGCTATATAGTATTGACTACTGTATAATTACTGCTATATAGTATTGACTACTGTATCGTTACTGCTATATAGTATTGACTACTGTATCGTTACTGCTATATAGTATTGACTACTGTATCGTTACTGCTATATAGTATTGACTACTGTATCGTTACTGCTATATAGTATTGACTACTGTATAATTACTGCTATATAGTATTGACTACTGTATCGTTACTGCTATATAGTATTGACTACTGTATCGTTACTGCTATATAGTATTGACTACTGTATCGTTACTGCTATATAGTATTGACTACTGTATAATTACTGCTATATAGTATTGACTACTGTATCGTTACTGCTATATAGTATTGACTACTGTATCGTTACTGCTATATAGTATTGACTACTGTATCGTTACTGCTATATAGTATTGACTACTGTATCGTTACTGCTATATAGTATTGACTACTGTATCGTTACTGCTATATAGTATTGACTACTGTATAATTACTGCTATATAGTATTGACTACTGTATCGTTACTGCTATATAGTATTGACTACTGTATCGTTACTGCTATATAGTATTGACTACTGTATCGTTACTGCTATATAGTATTGACTACTGTATCGTTACTGCTATATAGTATTGACTACTGTATCGTTACTGCTATATAGTATTGACTACTGTATAATTACTGCTATATAGTATTCCCTATAGGAGCCGTTCGACGAGATCAAACATTATGGCCTCTGCGTAATGTATCGATACAGATCAGCCTGCGCAGTCCCCACATGCTAATCCGGGCCGACACTTTCCGTCTCAGGGGGATAGAGATAAAGAGTAATGATTCCTGAAACAAAAAATCTACAGGAAGCGAAAAGTGTCTGTCCGGGTTAGCCCGCGCGGACTGCGCAGGCTGATCTGGTCGATGCATTACGCAGAGTCCACAGTATTGGTTTTCCTCGCGGAACGGCTCGAATCTCGATAGAAATGGCATACAGAATGAGCCACTTCTAACGATTTGCATCCGAATGGTCTCACAAAACATTGCATGTGTACTTTTTAATTTAATTTAAATGCACTACATTGGAACACTATTAATACGCTATCGTCAGTATTTTATTTAAATTGCGATTCGGAGCACTTTGAAATATGTTGTCAAAGTTGTTGCCCCTGTTATTAGCTATTAGCTATTAGCTATTATTAGTAACAATACATGGCGTTATTCCATCGCCCACGTTTGAACAACACCCCGTTAACCCTTTCCCACATACAGACACTTTCTGACGCCCCTGCGACAGATGACTTTGAGACAAAAGGAGACATTTCTGCTTTTGTCGCAATGTTTTCAACTTTATTCAATAGTTATTCTTTCTTTATATAGCATTTCCGTATTTTTACTTAATGTATTCAAAGACCTCTGCAGAAACCAACGTCATCACGTACGAGATTACAGATTATATGGGCTTCAATCCTCTTGATCAAATTTCTTACGCATCTGAATCCAAACAAAATATTAATTTACCAGAAGATCTGAACAAAACAACATGTATTTCCCAATTAAATCCCATAAAAACATAACATAACATAACATAGAATGTATCACCATTTAACATATAGCTTCTCTTTCTCAACTTTCTAGGTGGAACTTGAATGGTGCAAACTGTCCTGATTTAGTGAAAGAGGGAAAGTCCGTTACCACCGTCAGAGAGATGATCTGGAATGGATGTTTGTTGTTTTCTACTCCGCCTGAAAATTTGAATTTTTTCAGACCACTCCTTGACTGTCGCTCCCTGGAGTCCTGTAACAACGACAAGGCGGACACGAACTTAAAACGACTGTGTGCGGACGGCCCTTGTAAGACAAATTGTTATAGAATTGTTCCCACTAAATTCATAAATATATTTCTTTTAATTTCGTATAATTTGGGCCTCGAAACCAAAAGCATGCCTTCAATAAATCGCAGATCCGAATGTAGCATACGCACAATCAGATCAGGATCTGCACTGTTCGCCAACGATTAAACATATCATTGAAGCATTTCCTTGTATGGTGTAAGAACACTGATCAGATGAGCCGTTCCACGTGAAAACCAGAAGTATGGCCTCTGCGTAATAAATCGACCCGGATCAGCCTGCGCAGCTAATCCGGACCGACACATTTCGTCTCAGGTGTATAGAGTAATGATTCCTGAAACAGAAAATACAAAGGAAACTACAATTGAATCTCCGGGTAAGCCTGCGCGGCATGCTTAGGCTGATTTGTGTCGATGCTTTACGCAGACTCCAAAATGTTTGTTTACTCGCGATACGACTCAGATTGTTAAACTTTGTGTGCTTATCTGAGTCCAAACGAGCTGCATACGTCCGAAAGCCTATACATCCTCTGTTCCGCCATTGCCGAGTGGTTAGCGTCAGAAATTAGGAACCGGGTGTCCCGGGTTCGATCCCCAGCCGCGGCACGACGATCATGGTGGAGTGCCCTTGGGCAAGACACATTTCCTAGCCAAGTACTGGTTTCTTTACCCAGGGATCATGAATAAGTGAACTGTCGCCGTGATATAACTGAAATAATGTTGAACACGGCGTAAACCCAAAATAAAACAAACAAATAAACAAAGCATTATATAATTCCATAGCAAAATAGATCCAACCCATAGATCTGTACACCTTTTGGAATCGCGAATACATCAACAATGGAGATGTACACACCTCTTGGTCTCGAATACAACAAAATGGTGATGTGCAAACTTCTTGGTCTCTTGAATACAGCAACAATGGAGATGTGCACACCTCTTGGTCTCGTGAATACAGCAACACTGGAGGTGTACATACCTATTGGTCTCTCGAAAACAGCAACACTGGAATGTGCATACCCCTTGGTCTCTCGAATACAGCAACAATAGAGATGTACATACCTCTTGGTCTCTCGAATACAGCAACAATAGATATGTGCATAACAAACTGCCATTTAATTGCAAAGACATTTACATAATAACGCTACCACGAAACCAAGAACGCGAACGAAGGGTAGCCTCATAAGTTATATTAAAAAGCATTTAGTATAAGCGGACAGGAGAATTTGCAGCAGACGTTTGTGAAAACATCTAGGCATGAATATGGAAAATCATTTTAAAAAAAGATCTTATTATTGAATAGAGATGAGAAATTACTTACTATGAGCAATATTTTCTTTTGCCTCATTTTTCTCAAAAGACATCTGCCGAAGACACAGAAGCGACTGCAAACAGGAAAGGGTTAAATCGAATTTGGGATATTGTCAATTGCGTACTTTTATATAGGTGATTGACCCTGTACTGTGAAATCATCGTTGGACCGATTGATTGGGTTGACGTTGCCGAGATTACCAAAGAACGAGGTGCAACGATTATTTCACAGTTTAGGGTCACTAACCTTTACATTGCATACTTTCATATGGCGAACGGGACAATATAAAAATATGCAATACATAACTTTATTGTATACTTTGATATTGTTCCCTCTTGTTTCCATATGAACAAAGGATGCAATATCATTTGATATTGCACGGGTTGATATTGCACTGGAATCTTTTTCACGTGACGCTAAGGACGGAACTATTTCCATACACTAACGTTACAAAGCGCTCTCATCCAACCTTTCGTGATTTAGAGATCCAGCTAACTTCTACTTGCTTAGTGCATCGCAGGCAAGTGAAGCCATTCAAATGGTTAAAACAACTAATTAGGCATATTAACAAATATAAATGAAATAAAAAAAAACAGCTGTGTTGTTTAGGCTGTGTATCAATGTAGACGGGACTTGAATCAGTTTACAGATGTGATCTGCTCAAGGTTCGATTCTCTGATAGTCCTAGGGAAAAGCTGTGCTTATACGGTTCGTAGTACATTGTTTGGTACATCTTTTATAGATGACACGTAGTGAAAAATCGATAGACATACACAAAACCCAATCTGGTCTATTTATAGCGTTAGCTATGCTAGTAA
>JASEVX010000717.1:17500-58218 GCA_031761405.1 Serripes groenlandicus
TGTCCAAATATTAGACTCAACATAACTGAGTATAACCTGATAATGACCCGACTTGGACAAACGAAAGCATCCATTGAAGAAATCACACCGACTAGCACTGCCCATCGTGGTTTCTTCATTATATCAAAAGACCAAATAGTCGTTTGTACCAACACATATTTTGAGTCTGTTGAAACTGTAGCTGGAAATGGCCCTGTTAATATCGGTTATAGACCATTGATGGTTGTCATAATTCTGTATAAGTTATTGTTGTAATGGTGCTAAACTCAAGATGGAGATCAACATTTTGAAATGTTGGAACTTTTTCAAATATTGAAAATAGTGACAACAAAGTAAGTAATAAGTAGTTCAGAACTATTTTGGCAGTAAATGTTGAAAGACTGTCAATTGACAGTATTGAACATGTACAACATTTGGCTAACTGGGTTTTTCTACCCAGTAAAATAAAGCATAAACGATCAATATTAAGATGTTTATGGTACTGGAAAGTGAAATTATTACTCTTATTTTATCCCAGAATTATGATTCTAATATTTCAAGACAACTTTTCAACAGTTTTAAACTTTGATTATAATATCTTTGTTCTTGGGTTCAGCACCTCTAAATTACTGTATGCTTTTTAAATAGTTATATTTATGACCAAGACACCTCAACCATCCCCACATGCAGACGCAGTTTGACCCCTGTACAGTAGAGATTTTTACCTTTTGCTACAATGTTTTCAACTATATTTTCAATATTTTTCAATAATGAAACTTTCAATTATTTAGCCTAGATGTGCTGTAGATATGTTTTATTTGGGAAAGGGTTATAATTATTGCCATGTATTTATTCAGATGCATACCCTTTCCCATACGCGGACGCATTTTTACAAATCTGCAACAGGTGACATGAGAAACAAGAAATATCTTTAAAAAAGATAAACGTCTATCAATATGAGAAAACACTAAGAAATGGAACATTCGCATATGATACAGAAAACAATAACGTTAAATATGTAATATTTGGTTTATAAATATTTTCACTGAAATTTATTTCTTAAGGAAAACAATTAAAGTTTAGTATGCAGAACATTTCATTTTAAAACTTCACCTTATTGGTGCCTCTCGAAGGATCACCAACTTAACTACGAACCCATCAAAACGTTTCATTTCCTTTATTTCTTCGACATTATTCATTAAATACAACATTTGATTGGTCTACAATCTAGATCATTTGTTTAACATCTAGGTCAAAACTGAGGTTATACGTCTATTTTAATCAAAATAAGAATGTCGTCATGGTAAGGAATTCCTCCCTTTATCACCATGTTTTAGTGAATATGCAATGATATTACTCTCATCGAATGATATGTTCCATAATGTTATCAGTATGGTTTCAATTGCGTCTGCTGTAGATGTGTTGTATGTAGAAATGGTTAATGAACACTTTTTGTTTCTCTAGTCTTTTTGTTACCTTATTTTCCTTTAATTGTTTTCAGTGTAAACAAGAAAAATCTTTAAAAAATATAAACGGCGATCAATATGAGAAAACACTAAGAAATGGAACATGCGCATAGTATTTGACTTGAATATCAGAAGGGTTTTGTTAATAATCAAAACAATCAGTAATTTTCCATGAATTATAAAATGTGCGCAATAATGTTGTATATCTAAGAATTCGACAGCTCCTTGAATTGGTAATGCATTATAATCGTGAACCAGCTGGAATATTGTTCGATTAGAAAATTGTTATTTAAAAGATATAGACAGGTTCAAAGCAATCATTTGGATATTGGATATTAATGGTTTACTTAAAGAAATATATTACTGCTGAAATGCTGGCCTGATTATATGTGTGTTTGTCTGTCGTCCTTGGTTTGGTCAACCTCGGACAGTATGCTTCTGTGTGAAAATCTGAAAAGGCCAACATGTCAGTATGTTGTTTATTTCTGTTTCAAATTCCAACTGGTTACCATTAAAGGAGACATCTTTTGTTAATTTAGGGGAAAATTTCTTTTTGGGCGGGAGGTTTTTTGTTTATCTCTTTTACTTTTTAGAACCACGTGTCAGCTAAAATTATGTCAACTCTTAGAAATTATTAAATACTAAACTGAAACGACGAATCAACTTGTTTATATCTTTATCCCAGTATCAACTACTAAATCATAACAATAATCTATGTGTTTACCAAAGGCTGATCGGCCATCTCCATCTAGCTTCAGTTTCTATAAATAGATTATCAAGGCCGAAAATACGCCACATGACGGGACATCACGCGAGGCTCCCACGAGGTGTTTAAGTTTCAATTGACGATAAATAACTGAAAACTTATCATGTTTAAAAAATAATTAATATTTTGCTCTTAAATATTATATTTCATACGAGTTCAGTGATTTTTTTAACTGAAATTTATTTCTTAAGGAAAACAATTAAAAGTTAGTATGCAGAACATTTCATTTTAAAACTTCTTCTTATTAGTGCCTCTCGTAGGACCGCCGACTTAACTATGAACCAATCAAAACGTTTCATTTCCTTTACTTTTTCGACATTATTCATAAAAAACAATATTTGATTGGTCTACAATCTAGATCATTTGTTTAATATCTAGGTCAAAACTGAGATTAGACGGCGTAGTTGTAGTAATCACTAGATTTAGACACATACAACATCAAACAACCCTAAATGCGTCTAAACTATTCAAAACTGCTATGGGGAAAAATGTAAAAACATAACATACATACAGGTCCAGTAATAACCCTGAAAATACTCTTATATATTACTTTTATTATAATACTTGTGCTTTACTACGCTTTCAAAAGTATTTCAGTTATATCACGGCGTTTCCTGTGCCGAATGATCCTGACACCTATGTATCAGTCTAAATGATCTTGACACCTATGTATCAGTCTAAATGATCTAGACACCTATGTATCAGTCTAAATGATCTTGACACCTATGTATCAGTCTAAATGATCTTGACACCTATGTATCAGTCTAAATGTATTCCCGGCAACCCTGAGAATCCAAGTGGGGGAAGCCACTACTACTTGTTTTAAAGTCGACAGATCTTTTTCGCCTCCTGTAGATTTACTGTTTCAGGAATCATTACTCTATCCCCCTGAGACGGAATATGTCGGCCCGCATAAGCCTGCGTGGATTGCGCAGGTTGATATGGGTCGATGCATTACGCAGAACCAATACTGTTGGTGTTCTCGTAGAACGACACATATGCAACAAATGCTAGATTTATAATAGGTTATGGTGATGAATATATGTATATCTACGACGTTCAAACGTTGAGTAACTCCATATTTACGCGATTATCCATTCTGTGTTGATGTAGGAGCCTATGGGCACACACCCAGTTGGTACTAACACGGGCTATCTATCCAGCGGTTGTGATTGCGAGCCCCAATTATGCCAACATACGTCTACACGTTTAACACAAGTAAATGAGAAGAGCGACATTCGTCTTCCACTAATGCTCTAACACACGTAACAGTCAATGTGAAAAAGTAGCCAGTTGCTTTGAAATATTGTTGTGTGGAGTTCTAGTTTTATAAAACCAGAAAACGCATCGGTATGTGAACTGGCAAACATGATATGACTGAAAATGTGCTGAAAAAGGTGTTAAGCCCAAATCATTAAACAAAAAAAGCTTATGGACACGTATAGCTCAATGGTGTGTATTATTATTACGTATTAGTATTGCCATTGAGTTTCTAAGTGACCGTTATTGTCTCGTCTGATATAAAGAAAAATTAGTACGCCTTGCACGAACCGACAATGGCGACTCGCAATGTAGACTGGTACCCGACGACGTACTATAGTAAAGTATGTTTTGCATGTGTCTGGTAAAGTAACATAGTAATTTAGTCAGTATGCAATTGATGTTCGAAAGTCTACAGCGGTCCAGATAGATGTTTGCAATAGATACATAAATGAGCCATTCCACGAGAAATCCAACATTGTGGACTCTGCGTAAAGTATCGACCCGGATCAGCCTAAGCATGCCGCGTAAGCTAACTCATACATACTGTTTTCACGGAATCATTACTCGATACCTCTTTCCCCATGATACGGAAAGTGTCGGTCCCTGATTTAGGCCGATACGTTACGCAGAGTCTATAGTGTCGGTCCGGACCTGATCTGGGCCGATACATTATGCAGGGTCCATAGTGTTCGTCCGGACCTGATCTGGGCCGATACATTACGAAGAGTCCATAGTGTTGGTCCGGACCTGATCTAGGCAGATATATTACGCAGAGTCCATAGTGTTGGTCCGGACCTGATCTAGGCAGATACATTACGCAGAGTCCATAGTGTTGGTCCGGACCTGATCTAGGTAGATATATTACGCAGAGTCTATAGTGTTGGTCCGGACCTGATCTGGGCCGATACATTACGCAGAGTCCATAGTGTTAGTCCGGACCTGATCTGTGCCGATACATTACACAGAGTCCATAGTGTTGGTCCGGACCTGATCTGTGCCGATACATTACGCAGAGTCCATAGTGTTGGTCCGGACCTGATCTAGGCAGATACATTACACAGAGTCCATAGTGTTGGTCCGGACCTGATCTAGGCGGATATATTACGCAGATCCATAGTGTTGGTCCGGACCTGATCTAGGCAGATACATTACACAGAGTCCATAGTGTTGGTCCGGATCTGATCTGGGCCGATACATTACACAGAGTCCATAGTGTTGGTCCGGACCTGATCTAGGCAGATATATTACGCAGAGTCCATAGTGTTGGTCCAGACCTGATCTGGGCCGTTACATTACACAGAGCCCATAGTGTTGGTCCAGACCTGATCTGGGCCGATACATTACACAGAGTCCATAGTGTTGGTCCAGACCTGATCTGGGCCGATACATTACACAGAGTCCATAGTGTTGGTCCAGACCTGATCTGGGCCGTTACATTACACAGAGTCCATAGTGTTGGTCCAGACCTGATCTGGGCCGATACATTACACAGAGTCCATAGTGTTGGTCCAGACCTGATCTGGGCCGTTACATTACACAGAGTCCATAGTGTTGGTCCAGACCTGATCTGGGCCGATACATTACACAGAGTCCATAGTGTTGATTTTCTCGAGGTACGGCTCAACTACTTACGGAGGTTGGAAGGTTTGCCCCCGCCCCCCTCCCTCAAATATCTACACACCATTCAGATTACCATATCGTCCCTATTGGTTAAAGGCTTTGTCCCCCACCCGCTTCCCCCCTTTCCGACTTGACCTAACTCTAAACACAACACCATTCAGATGTCCATATCTACCCTTTTGGTCTCAATTGAACAGATCCATCCGGCTATATCCGCCCTTTCTCGATTCTAATTCTGCCCCACGAGTATGATATTGGCAGCACCTCCACACGATTTAAACGCCCACTCGCTCTCCAGTTGACCCCCCAAGTGCGTACACAATCCAAGACCATCACCAAATTAGCATATATTACATGTAGTGAATATTGTAAATCACAGTCCTAGTGGAACGGCACCCGAAATTGTAAACACTCAAAATGCATTGCTTTTCTGTGCCGGTATATTACAAAGGGCCTTCCCTACTTTCCGGAGATCGAATCCGCATCGAGACGGACCTACTAAGAAAGGAATAGTTTCAACTTGATCAAATGGTACGGTTTCGAAGGCATATCGATGCTTTCCTGTAAAACGATTGTAACTACATCTTGTTCAAGATGTAGTTACAACCGTTTTACATGAAGCCATCGATATCCCTATCGACTGTCGTCATTAATAGGATAATGTTGGGTGTTCTTGCACACGGCTCTGTGTTTTCTTGCGCACGGCTCTGTGTTTTCATGCACACGGCTCTTATATACATGTATATGAATTACCGATTTTACATGGGTAATGGCATTGGCAACTTAAATCCTCCGTTTTAAACTTCCAGACACATTTTAACGCATCGACATTTTCTATAATTCTTCGTATAGAGATTTTCCATAGTTTTTCCCGTATGTTTATAAAGATCTGCTTTACAATTATTGCATCGGGGAAGCGGTAAACGTGGAAACCCCGTGATGTATAATACATAGTTCATCATCGTGGTCGTGCCACAAATGCGGAGCTAAATCCTCTCACATCTCACGGTCAAAAGCACCAATAACTTTCTCGTGCTTAACAACTATTTGTAGATGCATAATTTGTTATGTTATAAATCAAATTACTATATATAGCATTGTGACACGTTTTATTGTTTTGTAAGGCGTTATGGTTACAGGTTCTTGAAATACTGATATTTAATCAACAAAATAGAATGATGTGTCACGACAGTATTTCCGCATACACTCATTTTGTCTACTCTATTTTTGGACAACTCTCTATAGCCTGATTTTAAATATTCACGGGAATGCACACATTTTCAAATGTATCACGGCGTTTCCTGACTTATTAACAAGTACTACTGGTTCATTTATTCCGACAGCAGTCTAATGCTTACCTCGAAAATCCTGAGAACCAATGATGGAAATTTCGTATTCCTTAGGGAAGTTTCAGGTTAAGGGTGAAAAGCAGATATTACCATTTTCTTTAAAACATCACGGCGACAGTGCATTTGTAAAAGCTCCGTTGATGACAACCTAGTACTTTTCAGTATGTTGCTTTTGTAGCTACCGTTTTAGTTGTGGTTGTTCCTCCTATTGAAGAAGGCTTGCAGCTCTATAGAAAGTATCGGCAAAACAAAGAAGAAAGGACAACATCACACTATGCGACCAGATATGATAGATATATATATACATGTATATATATATTATTTGATTGATACAAATACATTTATCTCATCATTTACATACATTTACATAAACAAAATTTATAAGTGAACATCAAATAATAATCCGAAATAACTTTGAAGTTTCCTGATTGTGGTATAGCCTAAAAATAGCTTATACCAAATAAAGAAAGTTTAACCTTTAACTTAAAGCAGTTTAGGAGAATGTGAATATAACAATTGTTGAACGATATATCTTATTCCAAATTCATACTGTCAATCACCTACATATATTACTTTAAAGTCATATTATTTAGATGATCTGAAGCTTATAGTATGTGAGTAATTGAAATTTAAGAATATATAAAACGGGATATGTATTCACCAAGAAACTGTTCAATTTACAAGGTTATTTGCTTACAGTGAAGACCGGGACGAGCCTGTGCATCTGTAGACACCCACCAGATACTTCACTGACCGACTTATATTCATCTTTTGACTAAGACCTTGAACAATAGTCCTTTTATATTTAGCAAGTTGACCTTTATTGATCTCGTGACCGGGTGTAAATAAGATCCAAATTCTCCATACGCGATTGATTATTGCTGTGAAACTGTAAACCATCATTTACATTAATTTGCGATTCAAAACATTTCAGTCCACGGCGCACATATCACAGAAAAAGCTGCTTGTCTCATTCAACCCTTTTTCCCACATACAGTTTACTTGCAGCAGACGACTTTAAATAGATAATGACAAAAACGTGCAAAATCTCCATCTATGGGAGTTTAATAATTAAATAGAGTTGAAAGCATTGTGGCTAAAGGAGAAATTGCTCATTTGAGAAATTTCTCCTTTTGTCATGATGTTTTCAAAAGTCGTCTGCTGCAGATACGTTAAATTGCGTATACAGATGGGAAGGAGTTAATAGATTTTTTAAAAAAATGGCAAGCGGGGCGGCATACCTCTTCTCAGAAAGAAAAGAGCTTGGTACCTTTACTTTTGAACCGTCAGAACTCGGATCGATTTGCCTCTGATCGGATAACTTACTTTTTTTCTACAATATTTATAAACACTCGTCTGAAAAACGGACACGGTTGAACTAATATTCACCTGATTTACTTTAAGATAATGATTGCAACTTCCATTTATTATGTTCTTTTGATTTTACATTGTATTTGAAGACGGGAACACTAAACCAACCGAATTAGTGTTTTCCCATTATCCTGTGTCTAGTTTAGTATATGGTAATATAAAACATTGGAGGCGCAGTAACTCGAAATGGACCCAGGAACCCTTTCAATGGTGATTTCTCAAATCGAATAATCCTGTTTTGAATTAGAAAGAGTCCGTAGACAATTCAGAGAATAACAAGATAACAATCCGATTCTATACTTCTGAAAACGACTTCACAAAATCCGTTCCAGCAGTTAAGGGTCTTAATGCAACGACAGTGTTTGATGGGGCCTCTTCAAAGAGTTCCAAGATTATAAAGTCCGGTTAAAATTCCCGATTCCTATGATTTGCAAAAGTAAAAACCCTGTAACTTCAACGTTGTAAATTATACATTCAATGAAATCTTCTTGAATCATAACAATATTTTCGTCACATGGCTGTCTAGTCATCCTTAACCATAAATATATATCTTCTAGTTTAATGAATAACAATAAACCAAGTCACTGTCATATTACTGTAGAAGCATCACATATCAGTCGGTAACGGCGAAGGAATTCAACCCAGGGGTCGCCAGTGAGTTCGATTCTTGGCTCGGACATTAGTTATTTCCGATTGTTTATCAACATTGTGACCAGCGTATTTCTTCTACCAGCAATGTGTGTGGGAATATAACCAGTTTCCACGGATGAGTGATGTGTGGCGTACTGATGATCATTGCAATATAACTGAAAAGCAGTTGACTGAATGACGTTAACCCTTTCCCACTTATAGACGCTTCTAAACACATCTGCAGCAGACGAATTTTGAAAACTTTGTAACAAAAGAAGAAATTGCTCATGATGACCAATTTCTCTTAATGCCAAAATGTTTATAATTATTCGTCTTTTACAGAGAGTTTCAATAATGTTTGCAAATATATTTTCTGAGTCATCTGCTGCAGATTTGTTGTTTACGGGAAAGGGTTAAACGAAGAACATTATACCACGTCATACGAAATCTCACTTTCTCGGGCTAGATGTCCTCAGATCAGGATCAAGCTTGTAAATACCAGTCTTTTGTTGGTCTACACCGTGCAGCAGTTATACTTATTAAATATCGTCATAAGAGTTGGTTGAATGTTTTCATCACGTAGGAACTCTTACATAAATGTGAACCGCGTGTCCCGATTCGTGGTCGTAATGTATTTAGGTACAGCGAAGCCTCATACGAGCCTGTGTATCGGCACAATTTCACCAGACTCCGTATTTACTCGCCGCCGATACGTTCAATCGACCAAAATCCCTTTGAACCGTTCCACGAGAAAACCAAGATTGTAAACTCTGCGTATTGTATTGACCCGGATCAGCCTAAGCATGCCTTGCAGGCTAACCCGGACATACACTTTTCGCCTCATGTGGATTTTCTATTTCTAGAATCATTACTTTATATCTCTACCTCCCTGAGACGGAATGTGTCGGCCCCGATTAGCCTCCCGGACTTATCTGGGTCGATACATTACGCAAAGTCCATAATGTTAGTTTGCTCGTGGAACAGCTCTTTTTCTGGCAATATATAGAAGTAAAGCCCCTGTAGTTATTCGCCTGTGTAAGAATACGGTTAATCGGACTATCAATAAGACCCCCAAATCGCGTGACGTGGCTCATGTTCACTTTTATTAATCATTACTTTATAAGGCTTGTTCTAAACAAAGCTCGCTAATTTTGACTTTCCCTAGCCATACTTAATGTTCTACTTTGTAATAAGTAACCTTAGATGACGTATTGTTATATTTTGATAAAAGACCAACTCTGATCAAATCGGTCCCTATTCTCTTTAATTAAAACCGTCTAAACGGTGTTGTGGTAAATAACCTAAAGCTATAGCACATTTAATTAAAGATTGCCAGTCAGTCGTAATGCTTGCCCCGCAACCCTGAGCACTACGGACTCCTGTTTGGCTCATGTCGTGCGTCGTCCGTCGTGCCTTAGGTCGACGCGCGACAAAGCGACACGACGCACGACAAAGCGACACGACGCACGACAAAGTGACACGACAGACGACAAAGACCCAAGATTGTTTATACATATCATTTGTTCTTTGAGTGATTTGAGATATATTTATTTCTGTATCAAATTGATGTAACCATGTGTACCTCATTCTACAATGATCAAATATTTGTTTTATTTGGAGTGCCAATTATTTAGGTTTGTTGAACCATAGTTAACTATTGACTGGAGCATTTTGTATGATTTAAATAGAATAGAGTTTGAATCAGATTTAATTAATTTATACCAATACTTTATTAGTACGTTCTTTCTTTGTTCAGAGAGTGGTGTTAAGCCTAATTCACCATACATTGCCTCTAAATTGGTACTTTTCTTTACACATAATATTTTCCTACAAAATGTATTCTGTATCCGTTCAATATATTTACATTCATGATAACCGTAAATTTCTGCACCGTAGTTAAGCACCGGTGTCACTATTGTTTTAAATAAGTTAACCTTTTCAGATGTTGGTAAAACTGTCTGGTTATAGATAATGAATAACTTGTGTAATTTATGCGTTCTGTGTTCGATACCAATTATTATTTTTAAATAAATGAACTCCTAAATACTTAAACGATTTTACTACTTCGATGGGTTGGTTATTTATGTTAAAGTTATAGGTTGTATGGCGACCTCTTTCAAAAATCATAATTTTGGTTTTGCTAGTGTTAAGCTTCATGTATTGCAATAATTTTCTGTTTGATTTAGAATATTCTGCAGTATTTCTGCTGATTCTGTAAAAATTACTACATCGTCTGCAAATAATAGCATAAATAATTTTGTTTGGTCTAAGTTTAAAATATAGTCTGACTCAATGTTTATACTTTTTAGTATGTCATTGAGGTAGAATAAACATAAAATACTACTGGCTGGATCACCTTGTTTTCCACCCATGTTTGAGATGATAAAGCTTGAGTATTCTTTGTTATTTTTTACACATGATCTAATTGATGAATACTTTGCTTTTAATGCATTTATAACTTTTGAACTAACATGTTCTGTGTACAATTTGTGCCATTACATTGTTCTGTCAATTTTGTCGAACATTTTTTCCAATCAAATATAGCCGTTTGATAGGGAAATGGTTTTTGAAAACACACATCTTAGCAGGGAAACAGGGATTAAATATCACAAACGGAATTGGACAGTGCCCTGTGAAAACCAGCCTGAAGAGTTATGATGCAGGCAGTGCACATTCAGATTAGTCTTCACATCCGCATAGTCTAATATGACAATGTATCGTTCGCCAATAGTTCAAGAATCGTTTAAGGAAATCGTCTGAAAAGCAGTGTCTATTAGGATACTGGCAGTTATTCGTTTATAATTGTACTAATTACACCAATGTTGGTTTTCCTTGAGCACAACCCAAATGTACATTTTATTGCATCTATCATATTCTTGGGATATGTTTTGGTCTTGTCAAGTAATTTAGGGTCTTAATGCGACCGTCAACAGTGAAGACTCGGGTGAGACCTTACATTTACACCGTCTCACCAAGCAAAGTAAAGGGCATGTTATACGTACATGTTTACTTTATCTTCACGTAATATCGAGTCCCTGTGTCATAAGAATATTTACTCTTCGCCATTTTGTTATTTCTATAAGTATGACCCCAGTAGTTGTATGTTACTTTAACTACTGCCAAATAGAAGAATCATTAAGACCATAAAACGCCAGACGCGGCTCGTTTGTAATTGAGTTGTTAAAAAACAGGCATATGTCATTAACTCTTTCAGCGCCGAATTTCCTAAAGAAGACTCTTCCATGTTCAAAATCAGGCGGGGCATTGTTTTACGTAATATAGTTTTAGAACACTTAAAAGCAACTTTTGACAACTAAAAGGCAATGATGCTTCAAATTCGTTACGAGCTGACTCACTTGCATCTGTTTTGCTTAATAATAACCTCAATATTGCAATAGGCGCTGAACAAGTTTTGCGATAAATTACTGTATGGTCAGACCCCAGTTTACTAGATCTAATAACTTCAGTCTATTAGCAACGACCAATGAAATCAGCAGATTACCTGCTGTACTACGAACATCTTCAGTGCGTTTGCTGCAATACATTTTTCTTATTTTTTACAATTCGATACGTGTATATTTATCAAGAAGGTATGAATAAAATAAATGCAACTATAAATAGGTTATGCAAGAAAACAACGACAATTAGTCACGTTGCTAATGTACTCGAAACACTGCATGTTTGGCTTTTCTGACAATTTGATGCAAAGAAACAAGAGCAACGTTCAACTGACGTTTACAGGTGAAAATAAATCGTCAATATGCATGTTTTGACCCTTGTTCCCTTGAAACACGTTTGCCTAATCATATTGTTCACGTCGGGTGAAATCTCGGATGTTTCCGGTTATCTTACAGAAGCAGCCGAATTCCAAACAAAAGACGAATAATACCATTTTGCTATTCGATTCAAACCATTGTGTACACATGTTGTGTTTCCAAATGTTTTCAATATAAGTGGTTAGTGCTGAAATTCGTACGTTTTGTACTAAAACAATTTGAATTATTTTACAGTTCGAACATTTTTCTCTGTCAGTTGTAAAGCCGACATCCGGTCAATATCAGATTGCACTCCGTCGCATTGGTCATCTTATTGTTCTAAGCAATGCTGCATACTTAAAAGATAACTTGGATAACAACGTGTTGTATAAAGCCGCTACAGGAGACACGTGCTATTTGAAAGATGGTGTCAAGAGAGCCATATGAGCTTTCCCGCGAGAAAAACAACATTGTTACTCTGCGTAAAGTATCGACCCGGATCAGCCTAAGCATGCCGCACAGGCTAACCCGGTCAGACACTTTTCGCCTCATGTGGGTTTTTTTTTGTTTCAGGAATCATTACCCTATACCTCTATCCCCCTAAGACGGAATGTGTGTTTGCTCGCGGGACGGCTCATATTTCTAGTATGTGGGAAAAGGTTACAGTGGTAATGATACCTCACTATCGATGGTACAGTGACGTTTGAAATGAACTATACGCCTGTATAAGATATCTTCGCTGTAGACGAACATATCTAGAATGCAGTCGGAGTAGCTGGTAAACACAGCTTGATAGGGGTTTTCTTTCTTCTTTTATCGAAGTTAAGCTACAATTGATGTTCACTTTTTAATTCCAGTCTGTTCAACATGAAGTAAGGTAAGAGAAATGTTGTTTTATATTATTGATAATAATTTTGATGAGTTTGTTCAAATTAAATCGTTCATTTGTCCTAGGTCTACAAAGGAGACATATGAACATTACAATATTATATCTAATAAAATTATTAAATTATTAAAAATCATTCTATGTCACGTGCGTATGCGAGGCAGAGAGGGACCGTGAGCTCTGTATTATTTATTTATTTTATATAGTTAATTGTAAAAGAATGACAAAAACTTATAAAGGTAGATGCAACGAGACTATATATGTAATATATAGGTATTTTGTAGATCAGAAACAAAATACAAATGACTATTTTATGTGTATCTCTTCTTTTGTCACAATGTTTTCAACTCTATTCAATGATTACACTTTTAATTAGAGCGGTTTTCCCAATTTTAAAAAGATGTATTCGTAGTCGTCTGCTGCAGATTTGTTGGTAGGCTTCTTCAATAATTTATGTTTTCATTCAATATCTACCATCATTAAAGAGATATCTGAAGGCATGTGAAGCTGACACGAAGTTCGATATTTGGTAATTAATATTCAATACCGATTTCAATTTCGAGCTGAAAAGAATATAGAGCCAGCCATAGATTTTATTTCACGTAGAAGTGCGAATACCGATTTAAATTTGGAGCCAGGTCGATATTCGGGAAAATGGTTGTTTCCTCCATGTGAGCGTATAATAGCTCGAATATCCCTTTGAATATCGATTTGAGTATAGAGCAAGGTCGATATAAGGGAAAATGGTACAATGGTATTTCAGATCATGTAGGAGGGCGAAAACCTATGTGAAGATTGAGCAGGTCGATATTCGGGAAAATGCTGATTGCGTCTTTCTGATCTGTAGTCGCCCTTACTCAAACTGCGTTTCTGCCCAGGTTAATTTCAACCTTTCTTTTTTTTAGTGTATACTTGTTTTATCGAAATTACACTTTGATCCTGATATAATAGAGAATGTATACAGTACTTTTAAAAAACTTTTCAATGATTTTTCTTTACCGTCTAAGAGCAAAGTGGTGTCATCAGCAAATTCACTAATGAGATATTCCGTTTCCTTTATTTGTATACCTTTAATGTCTTTGCATTGCTTTATTTTAGTACTTACAATTTCCGAACACAGGATAAAAATATAAGACGAGACAAGATACCCTTGACGACATCCCCTATTAACAGTAAAGAACTCCGACAGGAAGCCATTTAACTGAATGCTTACTTGCGTATAGAACAACAATGTGTGTATCCACATTTTGAACATAGGACCAACTTTAAAGTAATTTGGAGTTTTTGAGATAAAATCGAAAGATAAAGAGTCTACGGCTTTTTCAAAAATTGATTAGAGTAAGTAGTCCTGGAATATTATTGTCTTCACAATATTGCTTCACATCAGAGAACAAACGAGTATTTTCTCCTATAAATCGCCCCTTAAGAAAACCAGTTTGGTCATTTGAGATTAACTGTTTTAGTCTTTTCGCTATTGTTCCCGAAGCTAATTAGTACAATACATTTAATAGGTTTATAGGTCTCCAATTTTTTAAGAACTGTTTAGATTTAAAATGAAATTATTCCGGATTTGATATTATTTGAAAATGAGTCGTTAATATAGGCATAGTTAAGACAACTTACAACAAAAGGACACATTTAAGACCAGAAAACTTTATAAAAAATAGCCGAAAATCCATCACACCCGGGACTTTTGTCAGTAGTCATATTTTTTAAAGTATGAGTTACTGCTTATTTAAAAGACCCTCAAATTGTTTTGCTTTGTTTTCGTTGAACTTATTTACACTTAAATTTTGCAAACACTCTTCCAAATGGAACTCTTTCGAGGTATCTTGTTCACTAAATAAGTTTTCATGATATGTTTTTGTTTCATGCAGTATTTCATATTGCCTAAATATTTTTGTTCCGTCTTAATTTTAGACAAATATTATGGATTTTGATAAATTTTGTTGTTGTTTAAGATTACAAAAGTAGTTCGTTCGCGATCCCCTTAAGTTTGTGTTGTCTTAATTCTTGTAGATTAGATTGAAGTCGAAGTAGTCTTTCCTTATTATTTTCATCCAAGCAAATTTCTAAATTTAAAATTTCAGATAATAATGACTTCTCATATTTATTTATTTATTTGGCTCTGTAACTAGAAAAAGAGATATAGTCATTCCACGTATCTCCATCAAAAGGGTTTCTGAAAAACAGTTTATCATTAATGATTAATTTTATTTGTGACCTATTCATATTTAAGACATACTCAATGTCATAAACAGGCAAGCAGTATTGACGTATAATTTCATCAATCTTTTCATTTATGCAATTTATATAATTAATATCATGAAGTAACGAATTGTTTAACTTCCATAAACCTTTTCCGTGTTTAACATCCGAGAATTGTAACTCAAGCACAGTATTTGAATGCTCGATATTCAGATCTATATTCAAATCGGTATTCTCTCTTATACATGACCAGAAAGACGAAACACCATTTTCTCGAATATCGACATTGGATCCATATTCAAATCGATATTTGCACTTCTCTATGAACACAATGAGAAAACTACATTTTCCCGAATACCGACCTGGCTCCATTGTCAAATCGGTATTTTACGTGATCAGAATGACGATTCAAGCATTTTTCCGAATACCAACTTAGCTCTATATTCAAATCGATATTCAAATCGTTATTCGAGCTATTACACGAACACAATTAGGAAATAACCATTTTTCCGAATATCGACCTAGCTCCATATTCCAATCGGTATTCGCACTTCTAGGTGATCAGCATTACGATGAAACCTTTTCCCAGAATAACGGCCTGGCATGTTGAGAAAGACGATAGCACATTTTCTCGAGTTTTGACCAAGCTCTAAATTTAGATCGATATTCAAATGGATAACAACTTTGTTAAGTGGGGGTTCTTGTGAAAGCAAGTCATGTCACACACGGGTATGTGAAATGGCCGCTGTAATATGAATGTTAAATTGTTGAAAATGGCTCGTTCAAACCTAATAAATAAATAAATCTATGCATGAATAAAAAGAAAATTAATATTTCAATGTGAAAATATCGTTTTGGGTCAGAATTTTGTTTCCCTAATAGAATGAAGACCGAGCTCCTGACAAACTGCCGTGCATTAATTACATACCGCATTCATTTAAAAGGGATGGAAATAATGTTCAAATGAAGTTATTTTTCGGTAGAGTTACGCTTGCGCAAACGAGACCATTGTTACATGTTGAATTTTGAAGTCACGTGATGTAAATGCCCCAGAACACCAATTATACCAAGTATCAGTATGCCAACAAATAAGTGCAAATTTGTTTGACTAATTTACGAATGCTAACAAAAGCAAACATGGAATAATTAAAAAAAATATCTTATAATGTGTAAATATCATATTTGAATGTATATTATATTTGAATATTCTTATTCTCACCACGCCCTGTTTACAATATCAAGTTAGAACCCTTTCTTCAATGCAGAACCGTTTGTTTGATTCGGACAATTGTTGAGAACGTAATGAATGGTCTAACAATGCGAATGGCATAGCCTTGATAAACATATGTAACTGCACGTAAACGTTCTGCTAGACTCGCATAAGGGTTTACGATCATATATTTTGATGCAAAAACTGCTGTAATTAAGTTAAAAGCTCGTTAAAGGAAGGGTTTGTTTATCTGACCTTGCGGCCTTGTTCCGCTTTGAAAGAGCAGAATTTATGAATATTCATTATTTATGGTTGGCCCTGGAAAGTTATTGCGTCATTTTATTTGCCTGAATGTGACCCTGGAAAATATACATATATCCAGTGAACCATTCTACGTTATCTGAACGTCACGTGACGGAGACGTTTCCCGATGTTTCCAGCTAACAAGTGCTAAAGACGTTGCCGTCACCCTTTTTTGATACATTTCGTCGACGTATCGGTTTAGTTTCTGAACGTGTTGAGGACTGCTAGAAAACCTATAAAAAGCTTTTCAAAGACCTGCAATGTAGACGTCTTTAGGACGATATCTTAAGACGTTTACAAAGCTAATACGTGCTGAAGACGTTTCCGTCACCCTTTTTTGTTACATTTCGTCGACGTATCGGTTTAGTTTTCTGAACGTGTTGAGGACTGCTAGAAAACCTTTAAAAAGCTTAGCCCAGACCTGCAATATAGACGTCTTAAGGACGATCTTAAAACGTTTTCAAAGCTAACACGTGCTGAAGACGTTTCCGTCACCCTTTTTTGTTACATTTCGTCGACGTATCGGTTTAGTTTTCTGAACGTGTTGAGGACTGCTAGAAAACCTTTAAAAAGCTTAGCCCAGACCTGCAATATAGACGTCTTAAGGACGATCTTAAAACGTTTTCAAAGCTAACACGTGCTGAAGACGTTTCCGTCACCCTTTTTTGTTACATTTCGTCGACGTATCGGTTTAGTTTTCTGAACGTGTTGAGGACTGCTAGAAAACGTTTAAAAAGCTTAGCCAAGACCTGCAATATAGACGTCTTAAGGACGATCTTAAGACGTTTTCAAAGCTAATACGTGCTGAAGACGTTTCCGTCACCCTTTTTTGTTACATTTCGTCGACGTATCGGTTTAGTTGTCTGAACGTGTTTAGGACTGCTAGAAAACCTTTAAAAAGCTTAGCCAAGACCTGCAATATAGACGTCTTAAGGACGATCTTAAGACGTTTTCAAAGCTAATACGTGCTGAAGACGTTTCCGTCACCCTTTTTTGTTACATTTCGTCGACGTATCGGTTTAGTTGTCTGAACGTGTTTAGGACTGCTAAAATACATTAAAAAAGCTTTGGCAAGACCTGCAATAAACACGTCTTTAGGTCGATCTTAAGACGTTTTCCCAGCTAACACGTGCTTAAGACGTTGTCGCCACCCAAAAAGTGTTAAATTTTGTCGACGTGTCGGTTTAGTTTTCTGAACGTCTTGAGGACTGGGAAAAAAAATCTTGAAAATTGCTTGCTAAGACCTGCAATATAGACGTTATAAAGGGTTCTTAAAACGTTTTCCTCGCAGTAACGTTTTGCAAACCTCATCAATAGGTTTGCAAAACAGAATGAAAACAAGACAGAAACCCATTGAAGACGCATTGCTGTAGTGCTTAAAAGGGGTTTAATGACATATATAGCGAACACATGTAATGAACCTTTTATTTTCCATAAAATTTCGACAAAACAAACTAAAACAAAACTTTTAATAAGCAACTACTAACACTACTAACACTATATAAACCCTTTCCTTTACAAGCTCTTTTTTTTTTCTACTTATTTACAAGGAAGGAATTTGATTGAAATCGTTGTAGAAAATGGAGCATTTGCTCGTTACGAGCAAGTGCTCCTTTTTCTACAACGATTTTAATAAGCATCTGTTGAGGAATTGGTTGATTTTTAACAACTCATGTTATAAGTTTATGCATTTTAATCTTGATCTTGCGTTTCATTTTCACTGGATGAGGATGAGGTATCTTCGAGTGGGACTGGTTTGAGTTTCGGACTTGTTAATGTTGTAGCAAGTTTGATTTTTTTGGCTTTGTAAGCAGCACCACCCTTCAAACCGCTTGACCGTTTTAGAACGTCACTGGCCCTTGACCGCAGACGACACTCTGTCTCTTGGGGACTTTTCTTCCGCAATACACCTGTTATGATAAAAAGGAAATGATAATTAATTAAAATGACCGGCATTCTCGGAGAACAATACATACACAGATCAGCCTTCGTGTTGTCAACGTCTGGTCAGGGTCTACGCTGTTCGAGATAGTATTAGAGGAAATTATCTTGATGAGTGCAAATAATGTAAACCCTGATCAGACGCTGCGTTGACAACGTGGAAGCTGAGCTGGGTTTACATATTTTGCAAAGCCAGAAGATCGCTTAACATTCAATAAAATTCAATTAAATGAAAGTTGCATTAAAATTGAAGAAAACTTGTTATTTTAATCAAAAGGCACTAGAAATTAACTAACTGTACTGTTCAAGAATGTGTTGCTAAATTGCTGCTGTTATTTGAAATACGTATATATTTTAACAAAAATACTCGCAAGGCAAGCATTAATCGTTGTACATGACATATAAAGTAAAGTAAAGCATCATGATTAATCTCTATTCAATTGTTATGTCACAAACTCTACAGTTTTCTTAACATCTATTTATGTTGTCACTTGTGTATAAAGAGATGTTTACTAACAATGAAATCCTCGCCATAGACAGAGACACGTACTTGAGCCGTTCCATGAGACAATGTACCTTATTGCATTTCAACTAGTGTAGTCCAGATCCTCCATATAATTCATAGCATTGCTTCTGATAAGCGTATGTACTACCGGTATTTGAAACTCATCGAAAAAACGTGTGTCTGCTGTCAATGCAAACAGTGCAGAATCTGATCAGATGTCACTATTATTGTGGGGTAGCTGGTCTAGACCTATACAATGTGTGCATAATCATTATAGGGACTGTTTTATTTCAGGGCTCATATGAGTAAAATACATACGTAGTAGCATTTTCTGGCATTACGTCCCCATAAAGTTATGTTTATCTGTTGGTTTCACAAGGAGAGTGCCAGCTCTTGCAGTACCGCCACAATTAAAGTGTTGAGCTAATTGGCGCCGCTGTATTACCTTTGTAATACACTTTAAAACCATGTCGTTCTCTGTCCTCCAACCAAGACTATAGAACAGTTCTCTCTGTAACATAAAACAACGAAATAACACATATTAAAATAAAGAGCTCACTGTAGTTTAATATTTAGGTTTCAAACGTTTTTAATTCCTTTTCCTGACGTATGAATTCAAATTTATACGAATATATATTTATTTTCATAGCAGCGCATGTAAGCTTAATCTTTCCTCCACAAGCTATTTGAGACTAATCAACAAGGGGGATCTGATGAAAAAAATGAACATATATGTAAAAGAAAAATGCCATTTTATAATTATATTGAGAACAGCGTAGGAAATGAAGCATTCGCTAAAAGGCGCGTGTAGAGGAAAGGGTTAATTGTAGTTATTTGATTTGTTCTGCACATAAACTTATGTGTGTATGTTAATTTGGGTGAACAACATTTTCTGTCAGGGAATACAATTGAACTCGGACGAATCCGTAACTTTAATAATACGGCTTTTGTAAATGGTTTCCGCCTTGAAAACTATATATTTAATTGATATTCTTATACGTTAGATTGTATTATGACACGTCGTTATGAAATAAATTTATCAGACCTTCGGCATAGCTCTGTTTATTACATTAAAGATCCGTAATTTGCAGATTTAAACCACTTTTAAAGATTCCATTTAACTGTGTTGTGGGCTGAAGATAAGAGACATACCTGTACTTTAAAAAAAATCTCAACCAAACCCCTTATTTCGTGATAACTCAGTATAATCGTCATCGCCAAAACCTGGTTTTAATTAGTTTTCATACCATAAAGTGTTATAAAGCAACCTGGCCTTTAGCTTCTATATATAATATTACCCTTAATGGGAGCTCTGTAAACTTGACAAGAGTTTTTTAAATCTACCCCTATTAAATACTGCTGTTCATATACTATGAATAAAACACAGTTGTGTTTAGACTTAAGGCTTTTTCATTTAAAAGTATACCTTAAGTATAAAGGCTACTCATGAAAATTCCGTGGAAAAATGAATAATGCAATATTTGACATGGAAATGAATAACATGTCATTATAAACTTACAATATATACTATCCGATTCAGTTCAGTGTTTGATTAGAACTGTTTGTTTCGTTTTAAATAGGTTTTACGCCGCTTCGATGAGATTTCAGTCATTTCGCGACGGCCGGCTAATTACTGGTATAGGAAGACCAAGTCAGCCCGACGACTTGTTCATATTTAAATCTGAACCAGTTTTAGACCGGGATCGAACCCTCAGGAAGAGGTGAGGGTCTTAGTGTTTGTGAATCGAAGAATGTTACCAGTTGGCAACAAATGCCCCGATTAGAACTGTATTCTAAATGACGACCCTTTTGTGGAAATATATTATTTCAAGTTCATTCATTTTATAAAGTCAGGAACTGACCCTTAATTATTGCCATCCTGCGAAAATTGTCGTCTGCTCATACTCTCTTCTATTGCAATTATAAAGTCCATCCTATTACATAGACAATTTGCGAACTAATTGGCGGAAAGTCAACCAGCTTGGATCTGGATTTTTTTGTCAAACTACCCATTGTATTGTTTCGATAAGATAAATTCACTCGCAAATCTCTTAATCACATGCTTTACACCACAAATCATTCATAAATTTCTTTAATTACTCACCAGGGCCTTCCGTTTGGTAGAGCTACTCTCTAACTCCTCCCCCAACTTCCAAAAGTCGTCAAATGTGTGTACCGGAAGGTCAACACAGAACTGCCGTTCAATGTCCAAATCTTCACACGATGAGTGTCCAAAGTCCTCAATCCCAATTAGTGATCCGTCCTCACACCATTCACCTGTAGTTGTCTTTGACCTTTTAGCAATGTTAACAACTGCATTCACCTTGTTTTCGATCAGCTGCAGCCTATTTATTACTTCAAGTAAAATCTAAACAAAAAGAAAAACAATGTTGAGCTTTTAATTACATACCTTGTATAAAAAGATCACTGCAAACTTTAGCACCATGCATCATCGCCAGGAACCCAATCTTTCCCGGTAACTTCATGTCGCCTCAGGCCTGTTGATAGCATTTAGCTATAACTTTTATGTGTGTCTGCCATAGCCTAGGTAATCTATGCAATTTAAGCAGTCTGTTTTTCTGTATCACTATTGCAACAACCGACAACAATGCATTCTTTTTCCATCTTATTTTACGAAAAAAACAGAATACACTTGCTGAAACCAATCTGAGTAGGTCAAGTAAACAACTGAACAAAATGGCGGATAATCGAAACTTGACGGCCATGCTATTTTTAGTAACGGAAAAAACCCAGAAGAGACTTTTAATAAATTATTCTGTGTTTTTTTCTGCCTTTTAGTTTTTCCACATTTATTTTTATTTGTAGTAGATCTAGATATCTCTAGCAACATAATATTTATTGCACAAAACATATTTCCAAATAAACTACAATGTGTTTTAGGAGATAGTCCCTTTTCAATCAAATTACAATTGTTAGTTTATATCAAGGGGGTATATTATCGTCCATCACCCCTCGCTCATAAAATGACATCACCAGATGACATCAGAATAATGAAGCGAAACACTCACGCTAACATTGTTTTTGTATCATCATGATGAATAAACGCACTACGAGGTTTCATTTAGATTTGCCAATTCGTTATTACTTTTCCCAGACGTTGGGTACTTTCTTATGGCCACGTACTGTATATATATATAAAACCATTTTACCTACCGCGACGTTCAGATGACGTCTTCCACACGAATTCCACGTGTTTACCTTTCTACGTGATCCAAAAGAACCATGAATGTCATTTAAAGACAAGTAGAGCTCTATAGGTAGATCTATACTAATTATATCAGAAAACACATAAATTCTACCTTTTTAACAGTTAAAAAGATGCACGTTATCCTTCTTTCACACTCGGTGTTTAGTGCGGGAATATTGATTGTTTCAGCGCATGCTGATTTATAGTTACACATGGTTGCAATAGTCCATTAATCGTTACACACATTCGGTAATTATCATATTAAATATTGGTATCCATAGATATACGTGACGGTTTTATATTACCTGCAGTTCCGGACAAAAATGCTTCAGGGGCTTTTGATCTGTTTTTCGGAATCTTCCAATATGGCGGCAGCCTCGATTTCAGTTAAAGTACCCGGATGTAACGTGTGACGTCTTGAAGACGTTTTCCAGACGTCACCGCATGAATATGTGAATAAAACGTTTATGTTAAATTTTATTCTGAAGTTAAGATGTTCTATTAAGAATGTGTAATAAAGAATTATATCATAAATGACGTGTAATAAAGCCATTGAATAAATTGCGTATTCAACTAGTGTAATAACAATGCTACGTAACGTGACGTCATAACGTAACGTTTAGCGTTGTAAATACGAGCTCTTTATAGCGACGTTTATATGGATATAGCGCTGTATATTATTAAATTAGTATTTATGATATAAAAAGAACATTACATTCGTGGTCATTTAATACGAAATTTATTAAACTCGTTTAATAAATTTCGTATTGAATGACCACTCATGTAATATCCTCTATTTATTTTATTACCCATTTTTGGAAGGTGATTATTTGTAATAATCTCCTTCTTATGGGATTGCCCGCTGACCCATATGGAATATGCCCTATAACAACAGTTTCCATAGGAACGTTTTTATTCATACACTTATCAATATAGTAAAATGAATTCTAAGTAAAATCAACCTAAAAGCAGAGACTTAAAATGTGTATAAATTAGGGATGTCAGCGATTAATCGGTTACTCGGTTAACCGTATGGTATTCGATTAATCGGTTAGTAATTCAAGTAACCGAGTACTCGGAAAAATAGATAAAGTATACACAGTTGTATTTCACCTTCTGTTCTTTTCAATCTGACACACGTATCTGACAAGAGGTTAATTATTCACACCTTGATCGGGAATATTGCCATAACTGTGAAAACGTCCGCACTCGATTGTATTGACAACTGGCTACCTTTACGCATAGACTAGTAATCCCTTGGCGAAGACAGGTCACGTCAGTCACAATGGCATTTATGAATCATCAAGAAAAAGAAATAACCGAACCAGAGTCACTTTTAAGCAATTACGACAGAATGTTTGCTTGGAGAGTTTGTCGGTGATCGTACCCAATCTCAAAAAGCTTTTGGAATGTTTGCACGACGAAAGAGTAAACGTGAACGATCCTGACCTGACTGTGCCGAACGCAGCATATGTTGATCTGGGTCTTCATTTGTGAAACCTGACTCATTTGTGGTCACATTGTGGTGTTGTTTTTCTTCCACTTATTGGTAATTAGTACAATAAAGAAAACACTAATTGTCAGGTTTTTTTTAACTATGAACGTATTTGCTTGTCACAATCGCACCATGCGTAGGTTTTCACGTAACGTGGCTCATTTGTAGTCTCATTATATTAGTTCTGTCTACCATTAATTGATAATTAGTGCAATAAAGAAAAAACTAATTGTCTGTTGTTAGACAACCGGATATTTTTACATATATAATATTTACAATGAGACTTATTAAGTTGAGTCGGGTAAAACAGAATCATGTTAATCACTTAAAGAGGTTTAACAGTGGAATAATAAATTGGAGTAAAACGTTCAGCTATATGTCGACCAGATCACCAATAGGACGACGGCCAGTTCATCTAACGTCTTTATCATGACTTTCCCGCACCAGTTTTCCTCATATTATTTGCCCGGGACAACTGGCTACCTTTACGCATAGACTAATAATCCCTTTGCGAAGACAGGTTACGTCAATCACAATGGCATTTATGAATCATCAAGAAAAAGGAATAACCGAACCAGTGTTCGAATTCCAATTCCTGGTTTGATAGCCCTCGTCGAAGGTAAGGGTTTTATTAATTGATTGACGCTCTGTGAAATTAAACGGTTGAATGTTGCGACCAGTGTAGATCCAGATGAAAAAGTGCAGTGATATGGCACTGAATTGTTCGCCAATAAGTCATAAAATGTTTTAAGAAACTTCCATTTGAAGCACAGACAAAACTTCTTCCGAACATGACATTATTACGTTAAGCTTGTTTTCCCGGAGCACCGGTCCAAGTCTTTTTCAAAACTGTGACTCTTTTATTTGTCGTTGGAAAGAAGAGACACTGATAGGACCATGCATCTATTTGCAAAGCTAAACTTTGATGTCTTATACAAGGCTATAATCATATGATAATAATGACTTATTAATGTCATTGGATTGAATTTGATAAATTCGAATAATTGTTTTTGTAAATTATTTACCAATAGAATTAGAAGATTTAAAGAGTAGTTTTAAGTTTTAAACACATTTCCCCTGAGTTGGTATTGAAAGATATGCAGCTATGCACGTCTTTCATTCAACATTTTATAAATCGTATAACGGTCTCTTCGTTAAAAAAACGAATCTTTGTTTGACTATAAATTAAACAAACACAATTAAAACAGTTGGTTGACACGAATGGAAACGTTCCGATAACAACGTTTTAGTCCGATTTATACATGACCAGGAAATACGAGTTAAATCAACAACAATAACAATATTTATTTTCTATGAATCTATACGGTTAACCGAGTAACCGGTTACAAAATTATACGAGTAACCGGTTAGTAATATCGGTAACCGTTGTCATCCCTAGTATAAATGTCTCTGATGAAACGAACTAGGTCAATTCGAGGACTTACCGTATCGTCGAATTAATACAATTTAAGTTCACACAGATAGATCCACCGCCTTCCCAATAAATGAAATAAAAACGTAATTATAGATTTTTTTTTAATATGCACAAATACTTTTGATTTCATCGGGTATTATTACACTGTAGACATGTCAACAAGTCACTTTTAACAACGTTTTATAACATAAGTATTTATATAACAGACAACTCAGACGAACGCTTTGGCATGGCAGGTTTCGTACGTTTTCATGAATGAACACTCAGTGTTTCACCCTTTACATGATAGATTACAACACAAATTAAAGGGACACATTTTGATTAATAGGGGTTTAAGACGCCGTTTTTAACATTTTCTCAGTCATATCACGGCGGCCACCTACTCGATCATGTGTTTCCTGGTTTTCTAACACCAGAACTCCACACAACAATATTCACAAGCAACTGGCTGATTTTCCTCATAGACTTAGTCCATTGGTAAAAGATGGATGACGCATGTCACACTGACTTTTGTCAAAGGTCGGAAGGAAAGTTTGCCGAGCCGGGATGCATACTCACACCCACTTGATTGACAGCTCGCGATGCTACCGACAGAGCAACCGGGGCTCGACAAGGATACATTTTGAAAACTTTTCTAGAAAATATAACAATTACTCCAAACCACTTATTCCTCCTTTTTACACAATGTGTCAACCCTCTGCCAAAAGGATAATTTCAATATTCTAGATACCAAACTTTATACAGCTATTTTATTATAGCATTTTTCGCACTTTGACGAGGAATGAAGATGTGATCTTATCTGCGCTTTGTTTCATATTGATTTTAAGCAGAATACATTTGGAACTATTGTGACAACGATTGCAACTTTATTTCAAAACACTTTCAATGACTGAGTTTTTCCATTGTTCACTACGTGCAGGTGCACGTCATGGTGACGTCGCTGCCCGTTTTGGTGTGTCGCGTGTGACAATATCTCGTCTGGCAGGTCGTTATCGAACACTTGGCACAGTTAATGATCGCCATAGATCTGGCAGGCCGCGAGTAACGACCCCTGCGCAAGACCGCTATATGAGGACGTCACATCTACGTAACATATCTTTGCTGGCAACGACCACCGCAGCTATAACACCTGGACGTACCAATGCCAGGATATGTGCTCAAACGGTGAGAAATAGGCTTGCCGAACATGGACTTAGGTCTATACGCCCATATAACGGCCCGTGCCTTACAGCTGAACGTCGACGTAAACGTCGGGATTGGGTACACCATTGCAACAGCACCGTTGGACTCAACAACAGTGGAACACCGTGTTATTTAGCGACGAACCACGGTTTTGCTTGGATCACGCCGATGGACGCATACGTTGCTATAGACGACGCAACGAACGTTTTTCGGACGCATGTGTACGTCATATAGATCAATTTGTGGGACCTAACGTTATGGTGTGGGTTGGAAAATCCTTTCTTTATCGAACCCAGTTAGAAGTAGTGCAAGGTAGGCTAACAGGACAGCGATATCGAAATGAGATATTGGAGCCAGTTGTTGCACCATTCATCAACGCCAATCCGAACGTCACTATGTTTCAACAGGACAACGCTAGGTGCCACACCGCTCGCGTTTCAACCATCTACTTTCAGGAGAGAAATATCCATGTTCTTCCATGGCCTACATTCTCAACTGACCTGTCTCCAATCGAGCATTTATGGGACGTCTTGAAACGCCGTGTTCGACGTCGTAATCCTCAAAACGCTAATGAGCTTACACGTTTTGTGCACGAAGAGTGGGAAGCGATACCACAGGAGAAGAATAAGATCCTGATTCGCTCAATGCGACGTCGCTGTATTGCAGTTAGAGACGCACATGGTGGACATACCAGATACTGATTACTTGTGAATTGAATTTTCGCATGATCGTAGTTTCAGCAGCAAATAATCTCCCAGTATTGATAGTTTTCTACTAATGTTATGATTTTTTTTTAAATGGTTGTTAACCATTAAATTAAAAAGATAGTTCAGAAAAGTGTCATAGAGAGAAGAAATAAAGTGTACAAGTTTGTAGGTATCGTTTCTTTTTTGACTGAGTATATATCCCAATTTGCCGGCCTCTGATGTTGGTCCTTGTTAAGTTAGCCTGTAAAAACTATCAGATCTTATAAACTGTTATGAGGTAATCGTCTTCAATTACTATTTCGATTATACAACTGATACTCACTGAAGTACAGAGAGCGGTACACTGTTCATACATAGCATGAATAAACACATAGGTTCTTCCTTTATTCCAGTAATCTTGGTGCCAATTTAGCGAAAAGAAAAAGAAACACATTTGACAAATATTAATGTCTGTATGGTTGTATCAGAAACATTTTCAACATAAGTATTTCACCACTTTGGACATCATGTGAATGTGTTAAACAATGAGTATATTTTCGACTGACATTTTCTGCAACTTTCTAGACGGGACAATAACTGCAAAACTACTCAATTGGTTCACATGAAACTATGATTGTTGGAAAATTGTGTTTGTTTTTGTGTCATTGTCTTGTTTGTTTTGTAAATATTCCATTTTTTCGTTATATAACTTGATCAACCAGATTGATTGATTAATTGCTTGATTGAGTTAAATATGTATTGATCGATTGTATTATTCATTCACGTATCGATTGATTGATGTATCCATTCATTCATTTATTCGTTTGTCAATTCGTAACGTCAACCCATATACATTCAACTTTTCCTATGTGGAACTTTTATCCAATCTTACTCAAACAAATAATTCTTTCTGCATATTTTGTAAATGTCATTTCTCGTCTGTTTTCATCTATGTATTCTGCCTGTTTCCAAATCCCAAGCATACTTTAGTAGTCAAGTAAACTGTGTTAAAGGTATGTGTACAGTTTTAACTGAAACGTTGCTGTAAAGCGGCGCAAATCACCAACTAATCAATCAACTAATTTGAGTTTCTATCGAGTTAAATCAACGATTAAATACAGATAAAAAATAGGTCAATAACTGTTGAAGACCTACATTCTATCAGAGACCTAAAATAGGAAAGTTGTTTTTATCAAAAACATCTTGAGTATTCGAGGTTTTGCTGAACGTTTAGTAAGCTCACATGTTTTATACACATTAAGAGAGTTACTTATGTGATTCATAATCGGTGAAATATTTTTCTTTATGTCTAGTATTTATTATAATGTTATATGTGTAATCCCAGACCAAGAAAAGTTCCATTAATGTCATACCCCTGATTGGGACGTTATCATACATACTAGAAAGTTATTCTATTTTAAAATTTACATTTCCTATTAAAGTTTTCTCGCTTTGCATTGTAGTCATTCTTGTAGACAACATCTAAAAATCAACTTCCAACAGTTCTTTGATTAGAAGTGTGTCAATTTCTTTCGAAGTCTTAACTAAGTTTTCATATGGCTTTGGTTACCAATACGTATTTAAAACGTATGGTAGACGTCTACTTTATTTTTTCAAAGTCTTCACGTAGTGTCCATATGGTTGTAGTTACCAACACGTTTTAAAAACGTATTGCAGACGTCAACTGTATATTTTTTCAAAGTCTTCACTTAGTGCCCATATGGTTTGGGTTACCAATACGTATTAACAACGCATGGCAGACGTCTATTGCATTTTTTTCAAAGTATTCACTAAGTGTCCATATGGTTTGGGTTACCAATACACATTGAAAACGTATTACAGACGTTCTACTGTATTTATTTTCTCAAGAAGTTCACTTTGTGTTCATAAGGTTTTGGTTACCAATACGTATTAAAAACGTATTGCAGACGTCAACTGTATCTGTTTAAAATGCTTCACTTAGTGTCCATATGGGTTTGGTAATCAACATGTATTAAAAACACATGGCAGACGTCAACTTTTTTTTTTTTAAACTTCACTAAGTGTCCATATGGATTGGGTAACCAATACGTATTAACAACGTATGGTAGACGTCTACTTTATCTGTTTCAAAGTCTTCACTTAGTGTCCATATGGTTTTGGTAACCAATACGTATTGAAAACGCATGGCAGACGTCGACTGTCTTTTGTTTAATTCTTCACTAAGTGTACATATGGCTTTGGTTACCAATACCTATTATAAACGCATGGCAGACGTCTATGCTATAATTGTTATCAAAGTCTTTACTGAGTGTTCTTATGATTGTGGTTACCAATACGTATTTAAAACTTATTGCAGACATTCTACTGTATTTTTTTCAAAGTGTTATTTTTGTGTCCATATGGTGTTGGTTACCAATTCGTATTGAAAACGTATTGCAGACATCTGCTTTATTTTTTCAAAGTCTTCACTTAGTGTCGAGATGGTTTGGGTTATCAATACGTATTAAAAACGTTTCGCAGAAATCAACTGCATTTGTTTCAAAGTCTTCACTTAGTGTCCATATAGTTTGGGTTACCAATACGTATTAAACACGTATTGCAGACGTCAACTGTATTTGTTTCATAGTCTTCACTTAGTGTCCATATGGTTTGGGTTATAATACTTAATAAAAAAGCACGGCAGACGTCAACGGTTTTTTTTTTTACTTCAAAGTCTTCACTTAGTGTCCATATGGTTTTGGCTAGCAAAACGTATTAAAAACGCATGGCCGACGTCTACTGTATTTTTTTCAAAGTCTTCACTTAGTGTCCATATGGTTTTGGTTACCAATACGTATTAAACACGTATTGCAGACGTCTAATGTATGTCTTCACTTAGTTTCCATATGGTTTTGGTTACAAAAACGTGTTGAAAACGTATGGCAGACGTTTTCTGTAATTTTTTCAAAATCTTCACTTAGTGTCCATATGGTTTTGGTTACCAATACGTATTAAAAACGTATTGCAGACGTCTACTGTATTTTGTTCAAAGTCTTCACATAGTGTCCATATGGTTTTGGTTACCAATACGTATTAAACACGTATTGCAGACGTCTAATGTATGTCTTCACTTAGTTTCCATATGGTTTTGGTTATTAATACATATTAAAACCGTTTGGCAGACGTCTACTGTATGTCTTCACTTAGTGTCCATATGGTTTTGGTTACCAATACGTATTAAACACGTATTGCAGACGTCTTCTATGTGTCTTCACTTAGTGTCCATATGGTTTGGGTTACCAATACGTATTAAAAACGTATTGTAGACGTCTTCTGTAATTTTTTCAAAATCTTCATTTAGTGTCCATATGGTTTTGGTTACCAATACGTATTAAAAACGTATTGCAGACGTCTACTGTATGTCTTCACTTAGTGTCCATATGGTTTGGGTTACCAATACGTATTACAAACGTATTGCAGACGGCTTCTATATGTCTTCACTTAGTGTCCATATGGTTTGGGTTACCAATGCGTATTAAAACCGTTTGACAGACGTCTACTGTATGTCTTCACTTAGTGTCCATATGGTTTGGGTTACCAATACGTATTAAAAACGTATTGCAGACGTCTTCTATATGTCTTCACTTAGTGTCCATATGGTTTGGGTTACCAATACGTATTAAAACCGTTTGGCAGACGTCTAATGTATGTCTTCACTTAGTGTCCATATGGTTTTGGTTACCAATACGTATTAAAACCGTTTGGCAGACGTCTATTGTATGTCTTCACTTAGTGTCCATATGGTTTTGGTTACCAATACGTATTAAAAACGTATTGCAGACGACTAATGTATGTCTTCACTTAGTGTCCATATGGTTTGGGTTACCAATACGTATTAAAACCGTTTGGCAGACGTCTTCTATATGTCTTCACTTAGTGCCCATATGGTTTTGATTACCAATACGTATAAAAAACGTTTTGCAGACGTCTACTTTATGTCTTCACTTAGTGTCCATATGGTTTTGGTTATTAATACGTATTAAAACCGTTTGGCAGACGTCTACTGTATGTCTTCACTTAGTGTCCATATGGTTTTGGTTACCAATACGTATTAAACACGTATTGCAGACGTCTTCTATATGTCTTCACTTAGTGTCCATATGGTTTGGGTTACCAATACGTATTAAAAACGTATTGTAGACGTCTTCTATATGTCTTCACTTAGTGCCCATATGGTTTGCGTTACCAATACGTATTAAAACCGTTTGGCAGACGTCTCGCAGACGTCTTCAGTGTTCCAATTTGGTGCAAAACGTATTAAGTACGTGATACAAACGTCTTGCATACCAACACCTATAGGAGACGTCGCCGTCACCGAAACGAATGGTTCACTGGGGTGTAAACAAGGAAATGCCTGATACGAACGAGTAACTACAGCCTGGAGCAAAGCACCGAACCGGCATTGTGTCGTGGCAATTCAGCGTTCACGAGAAATAGATACAAATTATTAACACAACGAAAACAATCCTCTGAACTCTAATATTCCACCATTTCTGTAAGACTTCAACTGACGTCACTTCCGGTTTAATCACGATACACAAATTCTCTAGATTTTTTTAGTTACCGATACAGGTGCGCCAACACAAAATCTATGATAACAACATCATTTCAAATAATTGAGTGACCATTTTTACGCAGTTGTTATTATAAAAGTAAAGGTCACAATAAAATACAATTGAAAAAGTGCGTTTCAATTGACCTTTAACATTATTATTGTCTAGTAAATTACTTATAAATCCCTTTTAATGGCCAAAGTATGCTCTTTAATTTTTGTTTATAATTATCTTGCGGTTTTTTAGTAAATAGGTAGCACCTATAGATATATTACGGAAAAAACCCATATTGGTTCATAGGTAACAGGTGTGAGATTTTTTTTTTTTTTTTTTTCAAAAACCCATGAAGCTTTCTGAAATGAAACTGGCCAAATCCATGGGGGCCGCCATTTTGGGTATGCATATAATGAGACGAAAAACACGGATTGAAAAATATTGTCGTCTTTTTATTCATTTCTTGTAAAATCGATATTTAAGGTGTAATAAATATGTTTTCCCGATCGTCAAAAAAACGACAGCATTAGCCTTCTACGCCCGAACCTAACTTTTGACTATATCGTAGCCAAAGAAGGACGTGACGTCATTTCCGTAACACTTCATCTCTGCGTAACGTCAATGGAGTGACGTCGTTTCTCGCAAAAAAAGTGGTATCAACATGAAAGACCCCACATTCCTATACATGAGCTATAGACTCACTCATTCAAAGTATTTATCAAACTTTGTGGCAAAAGGATAACTTTCTCATAGGAAGCAATTGTTCTTTTGGCGACAATCTTTTCCTAAATCGTCTGCTGCAAAGGCGTCAGAAACCGTCTCTAATAGGGAAAGAGTTTAGCAGAAATGTGACCCCTTACATAATTTGTTATTGACTGGTTGAAAAAGGCAGTCGCCAGGTGGCATCAGAAAAGGGCTGATCTATTTGCTTCTTTACCATAATGCAGTTGATTGATTAAGGATCATATTGGCCCTCATGTTTTAACCTCGTTCATTATAAATCAATTCCATGATTTTCTGAAAGTCTTTACTTTATTATTTTCTGTTTCTAATAATAGACGACAGCAAAACGAATTCCAAATATGTTTTGATAATGCAAGAAACATGACATTAACATTATTATCGTCTAGTCAATTACTTATAAATCATTTATTATGGTCAAAGCTTCATAGGTAACAGGTGTGAGATTTTTTATTTATTTTTTCATAACCCATAAAGCTTTCTGAAATGAAACTGGCTGAAATGCATCGGAGTCGCCATTTTGGTTATGTAAAAAACTGTGAACCAAATATTGTTTCTCTTTCTTAATAAAAGACGAACGCAATTCGACGTCAGAACATAGATTTTGAATGTACCGTAGCCAAAGAACGACTTGACGTCATTTCCATAACACTTCATTTTGGCGTATTGTCAAATCGAGCGACGTTGTTTCCAACATAAAAGTCTTTATTTTATTATGTTCTGTTCGTAATAATAGACAACAGCAATATGAATTCCGAATATTGTGTTATCATGCAAAAAAAAACATTTAACGTACATCGCGTTTGTTATGGCCAAAGTTTGCTGTTTAATTTTTGTTTTACAATCATATCACGTTTTTTCGTAAATAGGTAGCACCTATAGATATATTTGCTGTAATTTAATTGGTGGATTTGTAACCGAGATCTACCATAAACTGTTTCACTGACGCAGGGCAGTAGCTTTGTATAGTAGCTGTAACTTAGTAGGTGCATGTGCATCAGTGAGTTACCAAGTTCTTACACCGAATACGTAAATATGTTTGTTAGGCAAGCGACGGAGACCTTCCGAACTGTTTCACTGGACAAAGGGTAAAGTTCTAATTTATAGTAGCTGAAATGTAATTGGCGTATTGATAACCGTGAGCTACAGAACTGTTTCATTAGACACAGGGTAGTATTTCTTATAGTAGCTTTAATGTAATAGGAGGATTGATAACCGTGAGCTACCGAACTGTTTCATTAGACACAGGGTAGCATTTCTTATAGTAGCTTTAATGTAATAGGAGGATTGATAACCGTGAGCTACCGAACTGTTTCATTAGACACAGGGTAGTATTTCTTATAGTAGCTGAAATGTAATAGGAGGATTGATAACCGTGAGCTACCGAACTGTTTCATTAGACACAGGGTAGTATTTCTTATAGTAGCTTGAATATAATAGGAGGATTGATAACCGTGAGCTACCGAACTGTTTCATTAGACACAGGGTAGTATTTATTATAGTAGCTTTAATGTAATAGGAGGATTGATAACCGTGAGCTACCGAACTGTTTCATTAGACACAGGGTAGTATTTCTTATAGTAGCTTTAATGTAATAGGAGGATTGATAACCGTGAGCTACCGAACTGTTTCATTAGACACAGGGTAGTATTTCTTATAGTAGCTTTAATGTAATAGGAGGATTGATAACCGAGAGCTACCGAACTGTTTCATTAGACACAGGGTAGTATTTCTTATAGTAGCTTTAATGTAATAGGAGGATTGATAACCGTGAGCTACCGAACTGTTTCATTAGACACAGGGTAGTATTTCTTATAGTAGCTTTAATGTAATAGGAGGATTGATAACCGTGAGCTACCGAACTGTTTCATTAGACACAGGGTAGTATTTCTTATAGTAGCTGAAATGTAATAGGAGGATTGATAACCGTGAGCTACCGAACTGTTTCATTAGACACAGGGTAGTATTTCTTATAGTAGCTGAAATGTAATTGGAGGATTGATAACCGTGAGCTACCGAACTGTTTCATTAGACACAGGGTAGTATTTCTTATAGTAGCTTTAATGTAATAGGAGGATTGATAACCGTGAGCTACCGAACTGTTTCATTAGACACAGGGTAGTATTTCTTATAGTAGCTGAAATGTAATTGGAGGATTGATAACCGTGAGCTACCGAACTGTTTCATTAGACACAGGGTAGTATTTCTTATAGTAGCTTTAATGTAATAGGAGGATTGATAACCGTGAGCTACCGAACTGTTTCATTAGAAACAGGGTAGTATTTCTTATAGTGTCTTTAATGTAATAGGAGGATTGATAACCGTGAGCTACCGAACTGTTTCATTAGACACAGGGTAGTATTTCTTATAGTAGCTTTAATGTAATTGAAGGATTGATAACCGTGAGCTACCGAACTGTTTCATTAGACACAGGGTAGTATTTCTTATAGTAGCTTTAATGTAATAGGAGGATTGATAACCGTGAGCTACCGAACTGTTTCATTAGACACAGGGTAGTATTTCTTATAGTAGCTTTAATGTAATAGGAGGATTGATAACCGTGAGCTACCGAACTGTTTCATTAGACACAGGGTAGTATTTCTTATAGTAGCTTTAATGTAATAGGAGGATTGATAACCGTGAGCTACCGAACTGTTTCATTAGACACAGGGTAGTATTTCTTATAGTAGCTGAAATGTTATAGGAGGATTGATAACCGTGAGCTACCGAACTGTTTCATTAGACACAGGGTAGTATTTCTTATAGTAGCTGAAATGTAATTGGAGGATTGATAATCGTGAGCTACCGAACTGTTTCATTAGACACAGGGTAGTATTTCTTATAGTAGCTTTAATGTAATAGGAGGATTGATAACCGTGAGCTACCGAACTGTTTCATTAGACACAGGGTAGTATTTCTTATAGTAGCTGAAATGTAATTGGAGGATTGATAACCGTGAGCTACCAAACTGTTTCATTAGACACAGGGTAGTATTTCTTATAGTAGCTTTAATGTAATAGGAGGATTGATAACCGTGAGCTACCGAACTGTTTCATTAGACACAGGGTAGTATTTCTTATAGTAGCTTTAATGTAATTGGAGGATTGATAACCGTGAGCTACCGAACTGTTGCATTAGACACAGGGTAGTATTTCTTATAGTAGCTTTAATGTAATAGGAGGATTGATAACCGAGAGCTACCGAACTGTTTCATTAGACACAGGGTAGTATTTCTTATAGTAGCTTTAATGTAATAGGAGGATTGATAACCGTGAGCTACCGAACTGTTTCATTAGACACAGGGTAGTATTTCTTATAGTAGCTTTAATGTAATTGGATGATTGATAACCGTGAGCTACCGAACTGTTTCATTAGACACAGGGTAGTATTTCTTATATTAGCTGAAATGAAATTGATGACATTGTTAGAATAGACGTCTGCTGCAGATGCTTCTGCTCTCTCATGTGTGGAAAGGATGAAAGAATTGTTTGTAATATTCGAAAGAAGTAGTATCATTGGTGCATAGAATATTGCATTTAAATATTAAATTATATAATTGTTCTTGGTCTATGTACTCTTTCCCACATTTAACAAATCTGCAACAGGCGGCTTTGAAAACACCAAGGTAAAATTATTGAACCTCTCAATTAATGATTAAAGTTTTGTAACAGAAGTAGAACTTATGCATCAAAAATAGTTTGTTCGTTCGTTTTCAAAAATGTGTCTGCAAAAGTGAAAGTGTTAACCGATAGCATGTTGTCACGTCATTAACATTGACCATCACTTGTCATTTTCATTCCAGGCTGATTTAATGTAAAGGTTGATTCACCTCGTTCCTGTAGGATCGATTCTGACGCAGAAATGACGACCATCCCAGTGCGTATATTATTTCTCATCGCTGTAATAAACTCGCAACTTGACGAGCTTGAAATTGTCAGACAGATCTGTCCGTATGCTGACCTTTGTACCATTGACCGTAGGTACGATAACTTCACTGAATCCGTCGATGGTGTGCCATGCTGTGAGAACTGCTTTTGCGATGAAGACTGTTGGAAGTTCAACGACTGCTGTCCGGACGCACAAGTAAAACATGATCTCCTTGAAATTCGAGCGAATTGCGTTAACTCTGCGGCGAAGACACCTTTCTCTAGCGGAGTTCAATTTGAGGCATTATTTCCCTCCTTTCGAATATTTGACCGGTGCCCCGACGATTTCAACGCGAGTCAATTGACCATCGATAAATGTGCTGAGGTCTTCACGGAAATTCCATCCGTTAACGATTTGGTTATAGTCTCTAACACTCGATCGCACGATGAAATCTATAAGAATAAACACTGCGCATCATGCCACGGGGTCGAAGAATTTATAAGGTAAGTGCAAACATAGTACATCATTCTATTTATTTACCATTGAACTTTCAATACTTATATATCCCGAGTGATATTTACCCGTGTTAGCAAATACATACACGAGGGATGAGAATACTCATATTAAGCGTCCAATGGTATACAATTATATGTTATATGCCTGCACATTTTCCGGCGCAAATACATGCAGATGGACATGCGCAGTTCAAACGCGACATATTTAAATTCCGTATTCGACTAGGTCAAGTACGGTACCAAATACGGTTATGGTACTGTACGTCACTGAAACATGACGGATTTAAATTCCGTATTCGACTAGGTCAAGTACGGTACCAAATGCGGTAATGGTACTGTACGTCACTGAAACATGACGGATTTAAATTCCGTATTCGACTAGGTCAAGTCCGGTACCAAATACGGTTATGGTACTGTACGTCACTGAAACATGATGGATTTAAATTCCGTATTCGACTAGGTCAAGTACGGTACCAAATACGGTTATGGTACTGGACGTCACTGAAACATGATTGCATTGCAATATGGTTTACGTCAATCAAAATGTGGTAGTTAAGCGTGGTTCACACTCCAATTATAAATTATACTGTATTTGTACATTATGTTATTTCTTTATATATAATAATTTGCATGATGGACAGTTCTGTCTTTTGCTTGCTAATAAACTTTGAAACTTTGAAACTATAATATAGAAATTTGCATTTTCTTTATTCTGTATTAATAGTTTTACATGATATATAAGATAAAGTAACAGGATATAGTATTGACTACTGTATAATAACTGCTATATAGTATTGACTACTGTATAATAACTGCTATATAGTATTGACTACTGTATAATAACTGCTATATAGTATTGACTACTGTATCGTTACTGCTATATAGTATTGACTACTGTATAATTACTGCTATATAGTATTGACTACTGTATAATAACTGCTATATAGTATTCCCTATAGGAGCCGTTCCACGAGATCAAACATTATGGCCTCTGCGTAATATATCGATACAGATCAGCCTGCGCAGTCCCCACATGCTAATCCGGGCCGACACTTTCCGTCTCAGGGGGATAGAGATAAAGAGTAATGATTCATGAAACAGAAAATCCACAGGAAGCGAAAAGTTTCTGTCCGTGTCCACAGTATTGGTTTTTCTCGCGGAACGGCTCAAATCTCGATAGTAATGGCAGGGAAAAGTATCGTTACATTGCCATTCGTGTGTAGATACATACAGAATGAGCCACTTCTAACGATTTGGGAGATAAGTGCATCCGAATGGTCTCACAAAACTTTGCATGTGTACTTTTTAATTTAATTTAAATGCACTACATTGAAACACTATTAATACGCTATCGTCAGTATTTTATTTAAATTGCGATTCGGAGCACGTTGAAATATGTTGTCAAAGTTTTTTCCCCTGTTATTAGCTTTATTTATTACAATACATGGCGTTATTCCATCGCTCACGTTTGAACAACACCCCGTTAACCCTTTCCCACATACAGACACTTTCTGACGCCCCTGCGAAAGACGACTTTTGAAACAATTGGGACAAAGGGAGCTATTTCTCCATTTGTTCCAATGTTTTCAACTTTATTCAATAATTTTTCTTTCGTTATATAGCGTTTGTCTTCAAAGTCCTCTGCAGAAACCAACGTCATCACGTACGAGATTACAGATTATATGGGCTTCAATCCTCGTGATAAGATCTCTTACGCATCTGAATCCAAACAAAATATTAATTTACCAGAAGATCTGAACAAAACAACATGTATTTCCCAATTAAATCCCATAAAAACATAACATAACATAGCATAGAATGTATCACCATTTAACATATAACTTCTCTTTCTCAACTTTCTAGGTGGAACTTGAATGGTGCAAATTGTCCTGATTTAGTGAAAGAGGGAAAATCCGTTACCACCGTCAGAGAGATGATCTGGAATGGATGTTTGTTGTTTTCTACTCCGCCTGAAAAATTGAATTTTTTCAGACCACTCTTTGACTGTCGCCCCCTGGCGTCCTGTAAGAACGACAAGGCGGACACGAACTTAAAACGACTGTGTGCGGACGGCCCTTGTAAGACAAATCGTTATAGAATTGTCCCCACTACATTCATAAATCTATTTCTTTTAATTTCGTATAATTTGGGCCTCGAAACCAAAAGCATGCCTTCAATAAATCGCGATTAGTGTAAATCCAGATCCGAATGTAGCAAACGCACAATCAGATCAGGATCTGCACTGTTCGCCAACGATTAATCAGATCATTGAAGCATTTCCTTGTATGGTGTAAGAACACTGATCAGATGAGCCGTTCCACGTGAAAACCAGCAGTATGGCCTCTGCGTAATAAATCGACCCGGATCAGCCTGCGCAGCTAATCCGAGCCGACACATTTCGTCTCAGGTGTATAAAGGTATAGAGTAATGATTCGTGAAACAGAAAATCCAAAGGAGACTACAATTGTCTGTCCGGGTAAGCCTGCGACTGCAAACAGGAAAGGGTTAAATCGTATTTGGGATCTTGTCAATTGCGTGATTGACCCTTTACTGTGAAATCATCGTTGGACCGAGTGATTGGGTTGACGTTGCCGAGCTTGCCAAAGAACGAGGTCCAACGATTATTTCACAGTTCAGGATCAATAACCTTCATATTGCATACTTTCATAATTGTTAACTATTTGGTTTGGTTACACGTTTGACTCTTTTTTTTTTTTATCTAGAGTTGATAAATCTGCTTCCGAAATTGAAACAAACTGTTTGTTTAAATTAGAAGTCATTTTGTTGCAAATACCGTTTGGAAAGTTGAATTATAACGGTAACGTTATTGTTTTAAATAACGTCATGCACTTGCGTGACAAACATTTTAGACGCGCGTGCCATGTACCAGCATACTGTTAACCGGGCAAGAACGTACTGTAAGCATGAGACGGTAAAACATTGCCAATGATAAGTATATGAGAATTTAACATTACAAAGCCACGTTAGTTATGCGGAATTTTCGAACGCCCTTATCTATGGTCAAGATGACTCCTTGACACCGGTCATGATCGAAAAAGCATGACCACTTTCTGCAATGCAAAGCGAACGGGACAATATGAAAGTATGCAATAAACAACTATACAGACCAATATGACACAATCTCATTACACCAGAGCTAAACTTCGCATAAAGATCTGATGAGACCCCAATACAGGTTCGTCTCACATTGAACTTTTTGCCAGCCAATCAAATTTTTGCTAACCAAATATTTCGCTATGAAAAAGGACAGATGACCCATATAAATAAACGGTAAAGAGAAACGGTGCATGTATCAGAACTATCGCCACATGTATTAATAAATGTGTCACATATCGTGGTGATACTACACATGTGTGAATAAATGTGTCACATATCGTGGTGATACTACACATGTGTGAATAAATGTGTCACATATCGTGGTGATACTACACATGTGTGAATAAATGTGTCACATATCAAGGTGATACTACACATGTGTGAATAAATGTGTCACATATCAAGGTGATACTACACATGTGTGAATAAATGTGTCACATATCAAGGTGATACTACACATGTGTGAATAAATGTGTCACATATCAAGGTGATACTACACATCTGTGAATAAATGTGTCACATATCAAGGTGATACTACACATGTGTGAATAAATGTGTCACATATCAAGGTGATACTATCACACATCATGCTGAATCCAACACACATAATGACTTTTCTGTCACACGTAATGATAAAACCGTCACATATATT
>JASEVX010000718.1:0-57977 GCA_031761405.1 Serripes groenlandicus
GCATGTGCTAGTGAAGGAAATACGATAGAGTCTACGAACTATTGTTCAGAGTGTGCCGAGAATATTTGTGGCGATTGCGTCAAACAACATAGAAAATTTCCAGCCATGAAATCTCATGCCATCCTGGGAAAGACAAGTAGAAGACGCAGCAGTACTGTAAAAATAGAAGACGGAGAAATGAGCAGTGAACAGAAACTACTAGAATGTAATAACCACGCAGGAAAACCAGTAGAGATGTTCTGTAAGCACCATGACAACGTATGGTGTGCCGCGTGTATGGCAATGCATCACAGGTAAATGTGTTTTGTTTGATTGCATCATAATTTGAACGGCGTCTCACAAGTCCTCATTCCGAAACAAATGGTACTTTTCGTTCGCAATACTAAATGGTGTATTGTATGCGTCTATCCACGTAGCGTCTTAATGCATCGGCTTACAGTGAAGACTCAGGCGGACCTGTAAATCCACACAGTCTCACCAGAGTCTTCACCGTCAGCATATATGTTATTCATATCTAAATGCATCTTCTGGGAAAACACTGGAAGTGTAATATTTCCAACACATTAAATACACAAAACTTCACATTGCGTATTCATTTCATGTTATAAAAGGTTATATGATGGAATATTAACTACATGATTTTGGCAATTAATATTATTGCATTTGATGCTTGAATTGTAATTAACCGTTCTACTTTTGTGTCAACATGTCTGTAAATGAATACATGGTAATATAGTTTAATTTACGAGTACAAACCACCGATAAAGCTCCGATTTTAAGGTATTTTAACTAGTTACTACAAAGACTCTGAACTGCAAACCAAGTCGACCGAAATAATGCACGAATAAAACCATGTGGGGGAAACACAGCGTGTCAGAATTCAAAAGTATCCTGCAAACATGTTCAAGTAATTTCCCTTTTACGTCACTGAATAGCCTATGTGTTCAGAATTACAAAGGCAAACATGACTTCCCTTTCCCTCATATAGACGCTTTCTGACGCCTCTGCAGCAGACGGCTTTTTGAAAACATAGTGACAAAAGAAGAAATTGCACAAAACGTGCAATTTCTCCTTTTGCCACAATGTTTTCTACTTTTAGTCATAGGTTATCCATTCAATTTAAGAGGTTTCCTATTTTTGACAAAATATGTTCAAAGTCGTCTGCTGCATAATTGTCGTATGAGGGAAAGGGTTAATAAGTAAACCAATCCCTTTATTTACAGAACGTGTGACAGTGTCTCGTTCATAGCAGAAAACTGTAAAAGTATAACACGGACAAAGGAATGCAAAGACCTCAAAGTAAGCATTCGTAAATTGAAGAAAGAGGTAGACCTAATGCAAGTCAAAGTACAAAACAACACCGAATCCTTGGTAAAACGGAGGGACGAAGTTTTAAACACTATCAAGGCATTTAGAAAGCGTATTGAAGCCAAACTTGATGAAATAGAACAAGAGACAATTAAACAGTTGAACCAAGTATTCGAGAAAAATACCAAAGAAATAGAAAACGATGTGGAGGAGTGTAAGAAAGCTTCAGCCGACCTAGGCGAGATTGAAACGGTCATGGATATTAAAGTTACAGAAACTAACGCTGATTTCAACATGTTCGTGTTTATGAAAAGGGCAAATCCAAGAATGGCACTCGCAAATGAAGTTATGCAACGAGTATCTGCTACACTTGGAGATGAAAGAATAAAGTTCTTTGTGGATACACATTTAGAAGAAATGTTGGACGAAAGTCACGAGACATTTGGTCACTTTGTATATAAGTATACAACAGAGAATGCATCTATTGCTATTGAAAAGGACAAAGAAAAATGCGTTGTGAATGAGGTCGCACATTTACCGGATGGCCGATTTCTACTCTCGGACTCCGGCAACAAAAGACTAAAGCTGTTTGAAAAAGATTTCAAATACATCGATCACATGGACTTACCAAAACCGCCTTATGGCGTGTCTGCTTTAGATCGTAGCTCTGCGGTTGTCAGTCTGCCTGAAGACAAAATCGTACAATTTGTAAATCTAGATCCACAAATATCTCTGATCAACTCGATCGAAGTGGGTGAACCATGTCGCGGACTTTCAAGTTATGAAAACGAAATCTACGTCATATGCGGAGGGCATGAGGGCGAGTGTCAAGGTCATATCAGAATATACACTATGAGTGGTGAAGTCATGCGTTCAATAGAACGTGACGTTCTAGGTCACTTTCTTTTCACGGCACCAGTGAGCGTTTGTGTATCGAAAGCGACTGGCATCATTTATGTCACAGACAAGACAAAGGGTATAATATCAATGAAACAGTCTGGAGAATTGTTACCCGAAGTGTCCGACAAGGCACTGCTATGTCCATGGGGAATATGTGTGGACGACAAGCATCAGCTGTTCGTAACGGGCCATAACTCTGACGATGTTTGGCAGATAAGGGGAAGTACTCCACTCGGCGTGCTCCTGAACGCGAAAAACGGTGTCACGAAACCTTTGTGTATATCTTACATTGCAAGTTCGTCAAAGATAATATTTGCAACGAAGAACTCTAATGAAATAACAGTTTGCACACCATTAACAGCACTTCCACAGGACGAGCAGATCGAAGTCAAAGGTCAAGATAAGCATAAGTTAAGACATCAAAAGGTGAAATAGCGCACTTGATGGACAAATATTGTTTGCTGACACAAACTATGTAATCCAACTCACGAACATTCGGGAAAGTTCCATGTCGACCGAACGATATATTCAGACCCTCGGTCAAATAGTTTTTACAATTTATCATTTGAAATGTAAATGTAGATGTTTATAGTAAATTGTAATGGCATTAAACGTGTGTTTTAGTACTTATAACATGAACTATAGAATTGTTTATTCAATTTTGTTTGATTTACTTGGTCTATTTAGTATTGTTAAACGTAGGAACTATTTATGGAATTGTTTATTCTATGCTGCTTAATTTACTTGGTTTATTTAGTTCAGTTGCTCATTAAAATTATTCATGAAAGTGTTTATCTTATGTTGTTAAATTTAATTGGTCTTTTTAATCATTGCTGTTAATTCAAAACGGAATTATTCATCATATGTCGTTTTACATACATTCAACCTGTCAGTTCAGGAAGATAATTAATACTGTTTCATGCAATAACAAATTAAATGATTATTCCCTTATTGCGTTTCAGCAATGTGTTAGTCAGTTCATGACATTCCATATGTTAACCCTTTCCCACCATCAGACACATTTTGACACAATGCAGCAGACGACTTTTGAAAACAGTGTGGCCAAAGGTGAAATCGCTCATCATGATTCATGATCCACATTGTGTTCAACTTTATTTAACAACAAGTACTGATTGTGATTGCAAGCAAGTCACATATATATCCCCAAAACCGGCAAACATTCAATTTTCCCGTCTTTTTGGCGGCCATATTGAAAGTGGCGTGCGACGATAAAATTCCGATACCGGAAATGAACTCGCCACACTTATATCTACTTGAAAACCAAATTTCATCGAAATCGGAGCATTTTTAGGTTTCGGCGGCCATTTTAAATCTTAAATGGCCGCGGCGGGATAAAATTTCGATACCGGGAATGAACTCGCCACACCTATATGTATTTGAAAACCAAATTTCATCGAAATCGGAGCATTTTTAGGTTTTGGCGGCCATTTTGAATAAAAAATGGCCGCCGCGGGATAACATTTCGATACCGGAAATGAACTCGCCACACCTATATCTACTTGAAAACCAAATTTCATCGAAATCGGAGCATTTTTAGGTTTCGGCGGCTATTTTGAATCTAAAATGGCCGCCGCGGGATAAAATTTCGATACCGGGAATGAACTCGCCACACCTATATCTACTTGAAAACCAAATTTCATCGAAATCGGAGCATTTTTAGGTTTCGGCGGCCATTTAGAATAAAAAATTGCCGCCGCGGGATAAAATTTCGATACCGTAAATGAACACGCCACGCCTATATCTACTTGAAAACCAAATTTCATCGAAATTTGAGCATTTTTAGGTTTATTAAAGTTTTCAGCGGCGACCATTTTGAAAATTCCGAAAGGCACTTGCACATCTGTGAGTGGTGGCCTATCTTTGTACAAAGTTTCATTAAGATCGGTTCAAGCATCTCCGAGTAAATCACTGGACAAAGGTAAATGGAAAGAAAATTAGAAAATAAAAAATAACAAAAACAACATATCCCCACACTTTGTTTTGGGGATATAATTAAGCTATCTTTTCAGTTTATTTGTCACTACGTTTTCAAAGTCTGTTGCATAATTGTTGTATTTGGAGAAAGGGGTTAATTACTAACGCATGTTCTAAATCAGTAATTTACTTCAAATGTAAAAGTATACCTACAACCCTTAGGAACACAACAAAGTAACTACTCTTACAACTTGTATAACGTTAGTATAACCCTTCTATGGATCGTACACAGATCCCCGCTCTCGAGGAACGATGTCCACTTGATTCGACATCGACTTGAACTGTCCATTTCCAAAACGTATCAGCCATACAAGTTCGCTCCGGTTCTGTTCTTAACCCTTTCCCACACTCATCACATCTCTAATATAGTGCTGTGAAATCACCTAGATAAAACTATCTAAAACCTCTATAAATGAACATACATGTCTAAATAGTATAGCGAACAAAGCTGAAAACAGATTGGCAAAGTTGGTAATTAAGAACACTTTCCCATTTTGCTACAATGTTTTCAAAAGTCTCTTTTATATGCGCCAATTTATGTTTACATGAAGAGGGGGGTTAAAGGTGTGTGCTGTTGAATTCTTACAGTGATTTAGATAAATAAGAGAGATGTTGAGATAGAGGGAGTCATCAAACTTAACTCTTTCAGCGCCAAAGGCAATATTGAGGTTTTTGCAAACAATACTGATTCAGGCGAGCCAGCTCGTAACGAGCTGTCTCACCTGAAATCAGCATTGTTTGCCATTTAGTTATCAAAATAGTCCAAACTTTGAGAAATGGAGACGCCCGATTTTGAACATGGAATAGTCTACTTTAAACAATTCGGCGCTGAAAGAGTTAAACACTAACAATCAGGTCATTAAATTTTTATTCTGTGGACTCTTTTTTTCAACAATAGTGCCAAGTTGACGTAAAGCATGATTGGAGCTCCTATTGTTTACCACTTTCTGATTTTACATGGTTTATCAGTTATAAACAATTAACTATGTCCACACAAAAGAACCGACTTAACCCTTCCACACATATAACTGATTTCACTCTTTCCTACATTGATAAGTAATGGTATACAAATGTGTCAATAAAGTCTCAAGACTGATATGTTGATAAAGTAGTAATTGGTCATAAACGGTATTGGGTACCTTTTTAAAAAACATGACCTATAATATTTCTGAGTGATCCGAGAAAACTTTGCTAGAAAGAGTGAATACACTTCGATGGCCTCACACAAAACGGTTGTAACCCATCTGTGTTACAACCGTTTGGAATGAAGCCCGAGATTAATTGTGTATGAGGTAAGTCAATCAATGATTCAATTAGACATAGGCGACTGAAGACTCTCGTTTGCTTACTAATACAGTGAACAACTAAATTAATATCGGAGATGTTTATACGTGGCAATGTGCTATTAAATGCAAACTACATTTATGGATTTTGAAACCGAAGACGCACAATGGGTAGTAGATTAAAATCGGCATCGAGTGCCCGTTCTAGTGCAACAAGAGGTACTTCAGCCCGTACGGTCAGATCAATCGGCTCCAAAAAATCTGGTTCAAGTAACAAAGATGCTGCTCCTGCTGCTACAGACACATACCAATGCGCACCGTGCAAGGTGGAAGGTTCGATCTTCGATGCGACCAATTACTGCATGGATTGTGGAGAGAATCTGTGTGAACAGTGTGTTAACACGCACAAGAAGTTCCCCGCCATGAGGAACCACCAGATACTAGGGAAGTCTGCTAGGAGAGCGGAGAACGATTGCGTGGTAACGGCCAATCCACTAGAATGTCCGGACCATCCCGGACGTATAGTAGACATGTACTGTGGACAACATAACGAGATATGGTGTGGGGCCTGTATAGCTGTAAACCATAGGTTTGATATTTTCTATCATATGTTTAGGTTCATACCTCTTTTCTGTCAACGTTTGCGACTCATTATTTTACTTTCATTGATCCAGATGTTACATATTTTTCTCATATATTTACAAAGATAACGGCTGTGATAGCTTTCATTTCTGGTAAATGGTTTATGCAATTTTCTATAAACAGTCATCCTTCTTGTGCCGAACGGTCGTCAACGGCTTGTGCTTTTCCAGCGCAATTCAGTAAAGCGTCTTTAAGCCCGTCCATGGAAAAGGGTACAAGTTGACTTTTGTGAATAGTTCAGATCCAGATCTCCACTGTTCACATATTACTTAAATAAGTTTGTTAAAAGCTACTGTCAAAGTGTAAATTATAATAAGACGGATCGGATAGAAAGGCTGAGCTGAATCTACACTATTCAGAAATGTCAATTTGTATAATTTCGGACGTACGAGCTTATTCATGAATTATGTTAATTGTTATAGTAATATCTAGGGAAATGTATCAATGGAACTTTCATAGGCACAGGTAGTTTGTGTATAACCCATTGAAAATGTGTTTATGTGAATATGAAGCTACTGTCAAAGTGTAAATTATAATAAGACGGATCGGATAGAAAGGCTGAGCTGTATCTACACTATTCAGAAATATCAACTTGTATAATTTCGGACGTACGAGCTTATTCATGAATGAAGTTAATTTGTTATAGTAATGTCTAAGGATATGTATCGACGGAACTTTCATAGATACAGGTAGTTTATGTACAGCCCATTGAATAGGAGTTTATGCGAATATGAAAATGCAGTTTACTCTTATCCCGTTGAAATCATGGTACAGTAATCATCACCCCCTGATTTTGTCAAGTCCTTACAATAATAGTTTAAAGCCGCGGATATCAAGGTGTGTTTCGCGTCGTTTACAGCGGAATAAGGGTTACGTGTCAATTATGTTTAGAATTGTCCATAAGTGTATGTTTTACTTTTAATTGACAGAAACTGCATGAATACACGGGTTATTGCTGATGCAGCAAAAGATGTGGCAGAGAGTGAAGAGTATAAAGAAATGAAAATACGGATAACAGCTGCTAAATCCGAAATAATTGCTTTGAAAAAACAGACGTCGATAAATGTATCATCGCTAAGTAAACAGAAAGAAAGGGCTGCAGCACGAATAAAAGACTTTAGAAAGAGGATTAATAGTCTGCTTGATCAAATGGAAAAGGATTCTGAGCAAGAACTGGAAGCAGAACACGGGCGTTGTTTGCAGCAACTGGAACACGATCTGAAAGTGTATAACAACGTCATTAATAGTTTCGATGCCTATAACTCCATGTTACAAATAGGAAAGAACGACCCTCCTGCTAAACCGTCTATCATTTTCGTTGGGATACAGCGAGCAAAACAGAAAATACAGAATGTAAATGAAATTGTAAAATTGTCAAAGCTCACCGCTACGGACAATTATATCCAGTTTTTCCCTGATGACCGAATTATGTTATGGTTGACAAGTTTGAAATTATTAGGCGTGTTTGGTCACCAGCAGCGTCCGTATACATCGACGTCATTTCAAACGTATGACGTGTCACATACGTCTGACAGGAGATCGTGTGACATTTACGGTAGCTGTCTCCTTGACAGCGGTGGAATTCTGTTGACAGATTGGGACAATATGAAAATAAAAAGGCTAGATGAAAAGTATGCTTTGACTGATGTCTGTGACGTTCCGGGAAATCCTGGTAGTATCTGCTGTATTAACCCCGTGGAGGTTGTGGTGACCTTGACCCTGCAACACACGTTACAGTTTGTTCGAATTGGAAAAAACATGATTGCGACGAGAAAGATTTCAGTCGGAGAAAACTGTCGTGGTGTAGCTTACAATAACGGTTATATTTATGTCGTCTGCAGTGGGTTTAAGAACGAGAGTATAGGAAACGTTAAGGTCTACACCATCGCTGGGTCTTTAGTAAAAGTAGTAGAGAACAACAACGTTAAGCAAAGAATATTTTCTAGTCCAATCGCGATAGCTATTTCATCCGACGGAAAGTTTGTTCATGTTACAGATGGCCAAAGGGGGATAATAACTGTCACACAAAAAAACGACGTTATATCAGTTGTGTCACAGAAAGAAATTGCATGGCCATGTGGGATCGCTTTGGATGCACACGAGAACGTTTTGGTTTGTTGCAGCAAAAGTCAGTCTGTAGTACAAAAGTTCAGCCCGTATTCACTGGACACAATTCTGTCGTATGACAACGGTGTACGACGCCCAAGCTCTATTTGTTTTGACAGAAAACAACTTAAACTAGTCGTCACAACCAACGTGGCCAATGTAATACGTGTTTTTCAGCTAGAGACTGGGCCGTTGACTGGTATTCCTCCGCAGCCACCCGAAATCAAGGAGACTGACCAGGGCAAGAAGAAACCTCGGCAAACGCGTGTCAAAGCGACAAGTGTGCCATTGCAAAAAGACGCTGTAACAAAGAGTCAGCCACCGCCTGTGGCTAAACGTGAGCCTTCTACAAAGGCTGCAGTAACTAACAAGAAGGATACAAAACCAATATTAAGTCAAAGATCCAAAACGGAAGTGCATCCAACCGAAGCCAAAAATGGTAAACAAACTGTAGTGGATGTAGATGCAACGAAACTACCAACCGAACAGGATGTGAAAACAAATTACAAAAAAGATCCCTTGAAACAAACAGAGAAAAACGGAAAATCTACAAAAGAGACTGATGATAAGGAAACTGACAGAATTAACAACGCAGTTACTGAGATAGCGAATGATATAACAAAGTTACTCACTTCTGACAACGCGGAAAAATCAGCAGCAGATTTTAAGACAACGTTTCAAAAAATAATTGATGCCAATGCTACAATAAAGAAATCAAAAGGGAGTGATAAATGAAAATAAATGAAAATAAATGAGCCCTCCGGCGAGAAAACCAACAGTATGGCCTCTGCGTAATGTATCGAACCAGATTAGCCTGCGCAGTCCGCGCTCAGGTGGATAGAGTAATGATTCATGAAACAGAAAATCCACAGGAGGCGAAAAGCGTATGTCTGGGTTAGCCTGCGTGGTATGCTTAGGCTGGTCTGGGTCGATACTTTACGCAGAGTCCACAATGTTGGTTTTCTTGCGGGACGGCTAAAATCAGGAATGTTATATTGTACTATTAATACGTCGCCTTGTACTTAACTTCTAGGCACGTGAGACAATTGATAGTTCGTGTTCGAGACCGAAAGTTAAGAGAGATTTAAATTTTCGCACTCTCTGAGGAGACAATACGAAGCCGTGTATCGCAATTGCAACATTATTTTGTTTTGTAGTATATACCTATTTAAACTTTTAAGAAATAAAAAGACAAATTATACAAATTTATTCGTTTTCAATAAAACAAAATCAAGCATTTTACACATGACATTAAAGTTATGAATGGTGAGTGAATGGCGTGCACTACCGCATTTTGAATGACCTACCACAGGCGTCCGAATTTCTATTACAGCAAAAAAAAAGCGGGAAATCACACAATACCTCGTTATAATACTCAAAAAGTATCTCTATATTGTCTATACGCTATGATAAAAATGATCGTAATGGTAATTATTATGACACTATATGGAAGTATAGAGGGGCTATTTATAGTAACACGTGCGGGATTCCCCAAATTACCATTACGATAATTGTTATCATAGCGTATAGACAATCTAGAGATACTTTTTGAGTATTTCAACGAGGTATTGTGTGATTTTCCGCATTTTTTGCTGTAATAGAAATTCGGACGCCTGTGGACGTACCAGCATAGTTCAATGACACGCCATAACCTTATTTGGTACCGTATTTGACTTATACCTAGTCACATATCGTACGATGCCACCAACTTTAAAATCCATTCGTACCTTCTGGTCACATGTGCCCCATACTGACATCGCAGACAAGTCGTGTGTAGCTTGCAAGAAGCTCAGACATACCTCGTACGATGCACGTGTGTTCGTACGGCACTCGAACGTTCCCGTAAGCGTCTCTATGTGGGAAAGTGTTAAAGTTTATAGAAAGTTGTGCAGAGGTAGAGCGTCGGTCTCTCGTAGCAAAGGTCCCGGGTTCGAGACCCGTTGAGCGGGCTCTGACTTTGGGATTTTTTCCACACAAATGGAGCGAGTACTGGTTAAGTCTCCAGGAATAATTTATCGAGCGTGATTAATATAAGCTGTAAGCTTGTTTCGCAATCGATGTAAAATGAATAAGTTTAAACTAACGTGTGCAGACTGTTCTTGGTGAATAATGGTCGTTATTGTAGTTTCAAGGTGTGCATAATACAATAGGCGAATGCTGTTTTACGGTTTTCTTCATACAGACGCAATTCAACACAGCTGTATTACACGACTTTTTAAAGCATTGTGAAAAAAGGAGATTTTGCACATAATGAGCATGTTCTCCTTAGTACACAATGTTTGTTTTATTATATTCAATAGCGATACTTTCATTTATAGAGATTTTATTTAATTTTTGCCAAGATGTTTTCAAAGTCGTTTACTGCAGAATTGTTGTTTGTGAGAAAGGGTCTATTAACCTTTTCCCTCATATAGACGCTTTCTGACGCCTCTGCAGCAGACTTCTTTTTGAAAACATAGTGACAAAAGAAGAAATTTCACAAAACGTGCAGTTTCTCCTTTTGCCACAATGTTTTCCACTTTTTGTCATAGGTTATCCATTCAGTTATGGAGATTGTCTATGTTTTGACAAAATACGTTCAAAGTCGTCTGCTGCAGAATTGTCGTATGAGGGAAAGGGTTAAAGTCGTGTACGGTCGGATAATGAGAATCATTTGTCTGAATTTAACGTGATATAACTGAAAAAAATTGTTGACAGCGGCGTAACACATCAATCAAAGATTACCAGAAATCGAACACATTAGTTTGACACTCATAATATCAAAGGGCCGTAATACAAAGAAACACAGTGTCATTAGTAAATGTCGGTTATCGCCCGTCTCTCTATTATCAACTCCTTTTAAGCCCATTCACAATTGTAATGCTAAAACCCGTATCACAGCCTCGAAACATGAATGAATGTATATTGTTTTATGGCGCATCGACAGCTAAGGTCATTTAGCGCGCAATTAAATTTAATTATTCATGATTCCTGGGTAAACAAACCAGTACTAGGCTAGAAAATGTGCCTTGCCCAAGGGCACTCCACCATGACCTCGAAACATGAGAAGTGAATCCGTGAACACTGCTCACGATTCTGGTGAGTACTGCTCGATAGTTGTGGTGAGTACTTCCCGATGTTTATGTGAACATTACTCTCTTAATCAGTGAACACTGCTCACGAGTTTGGTGGGTACTTCCCGATGATTATATGAACATCGCTCTCTTAATCAGTGAACACTGCTAACGAATAAGGTTAATACTTACTGATGTTTATATGAACATAACTCTCTTAATCAGTGAACATGTTTCATGATTTTATGAACCCTTCTAACTGATTATCTTAATCAGTAGACAATTCTCACGATTTATAGTTAATACTTCTCGATTTATGTGAACACCACTGTCTTAACCAGTGAACACTGCTTACGATTTATGTTTATGTGAATATTACTCTTCTAATCAGTGAACACTGCTTACGAATTGGGTAATACTTCTGGATGTTTTTATGAACATTAATCTCTGAATCAGTGAACATGTTTCATGATTTTGGTAGTTTATATGAACATTACTCTCTTAATCAGTGAACACTGCTCAAATTTTGGTGAGCACTTCTCAATGTTTATGTGAACATTGCTCGCTTAATCAATGATTTTGGTGAGTACTTCCCGATGTATATGTGAACACCATCAGTATACCAGAACAGGTTTTTTCCCGGCTACCAACATAGTTGTGGAATAATGTGCCTCAACCCTTTCCCTCATATAGACGCTTTCTGACGCCTCTGTAGCAGACGGCTTTTTGAAAACATAGTGACAAAAGAAGAAATTGCACAAAACGTGCAATTTCTCCTTTTGCCACAATGTTTTCCACTTTTAGTCATACGTTATCCATTCAGTTTTAGAGATTTTCTATTTTTTGACAATATATGTTCAAAGTCGTCTGCTGCAGAATTGTCGTATGTGGGAAAGGGTTAAGCCGCTGTTGACCAGGCGATCCTGGAAGACAGGCCAGTCATCGCGTCACCTATACAAGACCAGATGTTTTAACCAACGTTTAACAATGTGTACATAGGTAGACTTTTATTTTATTTTCGACACCTCTCACACCTCGACTACTACGCATGTGTTCATAGTTATAACTTATTGCGAGTATACTATTTCAAAAATGAGGCAATTAGCTAACTTCTATAGATCTGGTGAAACAGTGTGTAGGGTTGTCGTTGCTTTTCGTAAATGTAGATGGAACAGGTCCTCTTTCTCTTGATGCAGAGACATATATATATACGAGCCGTTCCACGAGAAAACAACAACAGTTTGGACTCTGCGTAAAGTATCGAACCGGATCAGCCTAATCATGCCGCGCATGCTAAACCGGACTAACACGTTTTCGCCTCCTGTGGATTTTTTGTTTCAGGAATCATTACTCTACACCTCTATCCCCGTGAGACGGAATGTGTTGGCTCGGATTAGCCTGCGCAGACTGATCTGGGTCGATACATTAAATGTTGCGCAAAGTTCATAAGGTTGGTTTTCTCGCGGAACGGATCAATTATTATGTACATGATATATTTCTATTTAGGTCTATGCTTGACGTGACTCAATTGTATGAATCGAAACTTAAAATAATCTAATTAAGCTAATGGTTTGTTAATATTTAAGATAAACAAGGGCATCTCGCATGAATTAGCCTAAACGTTTACCTTATTGAGGAATGGTCGAAGTCTTGCTTTTTGTAACATATTGAAAATTTGAAGTATATGTTTACAATTAGTTGGAAACATTGTATGCAAACAGAACATTTGCTCGTTTTGAGCTGGGCTACTAAATCGTATTAAAAGCCGAGGTACATGTATATAGTAGGCCCTGTTTTGACCAATTCTCCTTTTACCAAAATGGTTTAAAAACTCGCATGCTGCAGATGCACCAACTGTCGTCTGGAAATTAAAGATACAAATTGTTAAAATGAGGTTTGAGAATTGGACTAAGAATGTTCAATCTTCAATTTATTAATATCTGCTCTAATCAAAAATTAGTTTAAAGACATTTAAACATTAATCGGTAAATCTACGTGATGATGTAGTGTTTCATTTGGTACACGTCGAACTTATTGAATCTCCATTTTGACGTGGCACGTTCTGCGCATGCGTGAACGGAAGTAATTTTTCTGGACGTGGCAGTGAATTCGTGTATTCTCCTGTCGAATATTTTGATATTTTGGCAGTTTGAAACGTAATTTCTAATTGTGTCATCAGTACATCGTGACAAAAAACTGTACAGTTCATGGTAAGTATAAATATTGCTCATCATATAGGGATAAAACTCAACTTTTCCTCAAGACGTCAACCGGTGTTGGCCTCAGCTGTCATTCGCATTTTTAGAAACATTGTAAACAAACTCGATTCAGTTAAGTTTTCGTTATATTGACATGATTTAACATTGGAATTTAAGTTCTTCAGTTGGATATTTATCACGATATATAAGTAAGCCTTCATTAATATCACAGATATTGAAACGCGTTCTATCTTGGGTTATCCAAGTTTCTCAGTCTGTAGGACTGCTTCCGGGCCGGTTAGATCTGTGCTGTCGATGTTTATTTGATAGCTTATGCACATTTTTATTATAAACATAAGGAGACCTAGATCAGCCGCTGAATCTTCAGAGTAAAGACATTGAAACAGATGATTGAAATTATCAAAATGTTCAAATATATAGTAATTCATTCCATCTGAATTTCTTCACCTTTTAGTTTGGAGCAGTTGTGTAGCAAACGAACATGACTTGAAACTCATGATAACCATCTAATATCACCTTATTTTAAATTGACAATGTCTAAACAGTATATTCAAGTCACCAAATGCTGATCATAGTGGTCCGACCTCATCTTCAGTTTGCAAATGTAGTTTGGCATCCATATTTAAGAAAAGACATTGACAGTCTAGAAAGACTTGAAAGAAGAGCAACAAAGTTAGTTCTTTCTCTACGAGATCTCCCATATCAAGAACGCCTTCTCAAATTAAAATTACCCACCCTAGCACATAGAAGAGTTTGTGGTGATGTAATTCAGACTTTTAAAATTGTGAAGGGGATAGATGACTGTGTTTTTGATAAGTTGTTCTGCTATTCTTCAGAATTAGGCTAGGAAATGTGCTTTGCTGAAGAGCATTCGACCATAAGCTGCACTGAGAATCCAACCTGGATTGCCTGGTCTTAAATCCTCCACTCTAACCATTCTGCAACTTTTGATTCTTTTAATAAGTTAAAATTGTTTAAACACGTATTACAGATGATCAACATTCAGAACACAAATCTAGATGATTTTCAGTAATGAAATAGGAAGATACTTATGAAGTTATTGTGTTTTACATTTAATATGCCATTAGGGCTCTTTGAACATTGAATATTCCCAAGCAACCTGGAAAATAAATTATACCGGATTTTCTTTCAATGAATCTATGTTGCCAAGTGAATCAAGTTTAGGAGACAACTTAGTTTAGTATGGTACCAATAGCTAACTTTCATACAAATTGATGACTTTACTGAGACATGAAATGGTGCAAGTCAAACTTATGACTGGTGTGAAACAGATTTTTGTAATTTCAGGTTACTTTACATACTATTATCACCCAGTTATGAATCCACAGTTTCCTGGCCAGTATGGACAGGGACCTACTCCAGGATATGGGCCAGCAAGACAGCCAGGTCCTCCTGGGCCTGGGATGTATAACGGACAACCAGCTGGAGGTAGGATAAGTCATGGTTAATTTTCAATTTTGTAATGTGTAATTATATAATGTATAATATATTCTAAAACTAGACTGAATTAGGACAGTAGTTATAGTTAATCACAATTAAGTATAATATTTAATTACTTCACCCAACTCATGACATTTTATCCTTTGTATGATCTGTATAACTAGTACTTCTGTATCAGAGCTAATTTGTTGTTTATTTTTCAGGCCCTGGACAGTTTGGTGCTCAACAAAAACAACCTCCAGTCATGAACGGTCCACAAACTGGTTACCAGATACCTGGTCAAGGCTACGGAGCGCAAGGGGATATGCAGTTTGGAGCACCGAGGTAAATACTAGGGTTTTGATGCATCTGTTCTCAATCATATTGCTGTATTGTTAATCCTTTCAATTATTAACATGTTACAGAAATGATGAAAAAAGGTTTTTTTTTCTTACAAAGAAACTCTTTTTTCTTGCTAATGAAAGCATCATCACTGTTTAAGCTTAGCTGGCATTGAGACATTGTTTACTTGAAAATTAAGGATAATGCTTCAAAGTTTGAAAAATTCAAATATAAAGTGACCAAAACTATGTTGATAAATCTGTTTGTATTTTAGACCTGGAGGAATGCCTAATAGAGGTCCCCCACCACCGGGCCAGCCAGGTCCACCAGGGCCGAATACTAACCAGGTACAGGTTCTAACTATTTAACCAATATAATTTCTTAAAATTGTCAACTTTGGAACCAAATTTATGCTCTGAAAATTGAAACACAGAAGGAACAAGAAAAATTGCTCATCATTTGTAATTTCTTCTTTATAAACAATGCTTTCAAAAGTTGTTTTTTACAGAGGTTAAACCAAATTTCTAGAAGAAGCCAATTTGGTTTTGAACGAATTGTTTTTGACATATATAAATTAAAAATGGCAGATAAGATGAAGGGTTCTTTACAGAAACAATTATAAATGACTTTGCATGGCCAAGTTGTTAGTGTATGACATTTGAGACTGGGCCTACCAGATTAAAACCCTGCTTGCAGAGGTCATGGTGGTGTGCCCCTTGGGTAAAACACATGACAGGCCTAGTATTGGAATGTCAACCAGGGATCGTGAATAACTGGTCTGTTGCCATGATATAACTGAAAAACTGTTAAAAATGGTGTAACCCGAACAAAACAAACAAATACAGAAAGGATGTTGCAGTACAAAATTTATGACAGTGTGTCACATAGGATTGCTTCATATTTGTAACTAGACAGCCTTAATGGTATGTTGGTAGAGCATCCACATTGAGTGCAGGAGGTCGGGGTTTGATCCCTGGCAGGGTCATACTAACTACTTTAAAAATGGTAGTACTTGCTACCCTCCTTTGTGCTCAGGGTTGGGCGTTTTGGCTATCCTCCTCGATGCTCAGAGTTGCAGGTTTAGCATTGTCTGCCTGACTGATGTCAGGATGAATTGATCAGTAAAACTGGTAACTTACCCAGAAAACTGATAAATTGTTGAAAGGGTCATAAAAAACCAAACAATCAATCAAATTCCCCATTTGACACAATTTATAAAGTTGTCTACTTAACCCTTTCCCTCATATAGATGCTTTCTGACACCTGCAGCAGACAGCTTTTGAAAACATAGCGACAAAAGAAGAAATTGCTCAAAACAAGCATTTCTCCTTTTGCCACAATGTTTTCCACTTTTAGTCATAGTTATCCATTCAATTATAGAGATTTAAAATGTGTTCAAAGTCGTCTGTTGCATAATTGTTGTATGAGGGAAAGGGTTAATAGGAAACAAAATGTGGTTTTAATAACAGATTTTCTATATTTACTTTCTCTGGTGCCTAAAGTAAAAGTACTTTTGGCTACCCTCCTTGAAGCTCAAGGTTGCAAGTTTAGCATTGTCTGTCTGACTGATGTCAGGATAAATTGACCAGTAGAACCAATCGATCAAATTCCCCATTTCACACAAGTTATAAAGCTGTCTTCTTAACAGGAAACAAAATATGGTTCTATCAAGAGAAGGCTTTAATAACAGATTTTCTATATTTACTTTCTCTGGTGCCTAAAGTAAAAGTACTTTTCATTTTACAGCTTACAAACCAGATGGGAGGATTAAACATGGGAAATCAGCCCCCAAGAAGCAGTGCACCTTCATCTATGGTAAAATATTTTTTATTAAAACAATCTCATTGTAACCCTTTCTCGCATACAATGACTATAAGGAAACATATCGAAAATCTCTATAAATCTGTCTGCTTTAGAAGCTTCAAAAGCATCTACTTGTGGGAAAGGGTTAAATTGTGATATTCATAGCAAACCAGTAAATTGAAACCTGGTTTATAAGATGGTAGAAGTAACTTTAACCACAGACATGCATAGTGAATTAAAGTATGAAGATATTTGAATAATTGTGCTATCAACCAAGGAAGAGGATCAGAAAATTCATTTCCGTATACTAAATAGGAAGGATACAAATTACCATGTTTATTCTTGAACACAGCAATATGCAGATTAAGTGTTTTCTTATTTCATATGATCATCACATTCATTTCTTATCTGTCTATATGTTATTATTTAAACAAACTTACAGTTAAATTTCTTGAGCACACCCATCTGTATAAAAAAGTTCAACATTGATTAACCCTTTCAATGCTGAATTTTTAAAATGTGCAGCTTTGCATTTGGTACAGTTCATATCCAATTTCAGAAATATCAAGATAAAAATGTTGAATTGTGCAGCCAACATGCACTGTCTTATAATTTTCATTATATTCTTTACAAGATTAAGTTGAGTTTGATAAATTGATATCGCAAACCAAATTTTATCAAGATTAGGTTAGTTTAAATTGGCCATACATTTTTGAAGAAAAAACATATTTTCTTTGTAGGGCGGTAATCCACCATCAAGTATTGGTCAAGGATATAACCCAATGCCTCCAGGTCCACGAGGACCAATGGGTGGCCCAGGGGGTATGAATCAACCGCCCACAGGACCTGGTATGGGTAAACCTCCACAGAATATGGGCATGAGACCACCAAACTCCATGGCACCCCCAACTTCGATGGGACCCCCAAGTGGCATCCCAAATTCAATGGGACCCCCCAATAGCATGGGTCCATCTCCTCCAACAAGCATGGGAGTACCTAATGCAACTATCTTTAACCAACCAAACACTAATCTCAACCAACCACCCAACATGTATCAAACCCAGAACTCAAATTTCACACAGCAGCCTCCTGTTAGTCAGTTCAACCAGCCTCCTTCAAGCAATTATGGACAGCCTCCCCCTCCAAACAGCTTTGGGCAACAGCCACCAACAAGCAACTTTAACCAGCCTCCAACTAGCAACTTTAACCAGCCGCCAACCAGCAATTTCAACCAGCCACCTGCTAATAATTTTGGTTCCCAGCCACCTGGTATGGGTTCACCACCTACTAGTATGGGTGCTGGTGGGATGCCCCCATCACCGGGGTCCCAGTATGGAATGGCAGCACCTACTGGTATGGATATGAGATCACAACCAGGATTTCAGGGACCCCCTCACGCACCAGGGCCTAACTCACCAGGTAAACTGGAAATCAGTAATCTATATTTTGGTTTCATATGAACTTAGATCTTTCTGGCCATAAAGGGTTTAGTTGACAAACAGTAAATAACTGTTACAAATAGAAAATTGAATGCATAATTTCAAAAAATTATGACAAAAGGTGGAATTGCTTCTTTTGTTTTCTAATGTCATCTGCTGCAGAAATTAGTCAGTATGAGGAAAAGGGTTACCAAACCGAAAAGACACTGTTAGAAATTCACAATTTTGAAATGGTCATACATTTTAGCCACTTATGACAATGTTTAGTTTGATACTGGTACAATCTATGAAATTTTGTTTTAATTGCTTTGACTCAAGTATTTAGTGTGTTTTTTTCATTGAAAATTATTTTTTAAAAAAGGCTAATTAATAGCTTTGTATGTTTGACAGGATATGGTCCAACCCCTCCTGGTCAGGGATTTCCCCCAACAAGTCAGATGGGAGGCTATCAAGATGGATCCCAACAGTTTAATCAAGGTTTTAATGGGCCAGCACAGCCTTCACGTCCGGGTATGCAGCCCGGTCCGGCCATGCAACCTGCAGCACAGAGAAGGTTAGATCCGGATCAGATGCCTAGTCCAGTAAGTAAAGTGCATATGCCCTTTCTATTTATGTTTTGAATAAATGTCTATAGCTTCATGAAAAGATGATGTCACTTCATTTACATCTTGTTTAACCTTTTCCCACAAACAACAATTCTGCAGTAAACGAAAACATTTACCGGTAGTCAAAAATATGGTAAATCTCAATAATTGAACAAGTTTGAAAAGATTGTTTCAAAAGTTAAAATTGCTCATTATAAGCACAATGTTTTCACAAGCAGTCTGCAGCAGTGGCAGCGTCTGTATGTGAGAAATGGTAATCTCTTTCCGCCATGAAATATATTACTGCAATTTGAGAAATTACATTTTAGTAATTTCTTCTTTTGCCAAAAAAAATCTACTCAGTATAGATATTGAACTTTTATTCATGGAGACTTTCCTAATTCTCCTGGTGTCAGGATAAATGTACCAATGGTACTTGTAACTTACCGAAGAAAAATTGTTGAAAGCAGCATAAAATACCATAGAACAAACAAACAAAAATGACCTTTAATTTACAGATACAAGTGATGGATGATGACATTGGGAGCAGAAGTGGGACGTTTAGCACAGCTGGTAAGGGGACCGTGCCTCCACTAGTGACCACACCTTTCATTACACAGGATCAAGGTATATATGCATTCTCTTCTTAGAAGCCTAGATAATGGAATGTTAACTGATATATTATTCCCTTGTTGCTGAATCTAGGACTATGTGGTTGGTACTCGTATGAATTATCTCAGTGAAATGCTTCTTTAAAATACCCACAACATATGGTTTATGAGTCAATTTAGAATTTTAGAACATGAAATTGCTCTTTTTATTCATTTCTCTTAATCGTTCAATACTGGCATTCATCCATTCATTCATGCAACTCACTTAAACATTTGATTGTGAATGTATAATAAACCTTTCATTATGCGGAAACCTTTTGATTCTCTTTGAAATCATTGTTGAATAAGGTTTCCTGAATGGGTCATTCTAAAGATTTTATAAATAGTAGTAACAGCTTTCCCTCCTTGGCAATATGGTTTGTAGGGTTATGACTGACTAGCTTGTTTCAGGATAAATGAACCAATAAAACTTAAATCATCAGGGAAACGCTTTGATATATAACAGAAAAATTGTTGAAAGTGGCACAATTCACCATACAAACAAAACAAATCATCTGTATGCCCATCACTCTTCACACTTTCACTTTCTGGCATATTCGCAAGTTACACATGTGTTCCCTGAAACACTCTTGTTCATGATCTTGTTCTTTTTCAGGTAATAGCAATCCATCATTCATCCGATCCTCGATGTATAATGTACCATGCACGGCTGATATGATGAAAAACAGTTATATACCCTTTAGTTTAACTATATCACCTTTTGCAAAACTACAGAATGATGAAGTAAGTAAAAACACTTATCACAGCAATACTATCCAGTTTGAAACTTACAGCTTTCACTACTTTTTGAAACGCCTGCTCTGGCAACCTGACAAAGGGTAATTTTCTTTTGTCTGTCATGCTTTCACTTACCTGGCAGATGTGGCATATGTGTTCCCTAAAAAACTCTTGTGCTGTAGGGATTCTCAAAAAAATAATTGCTTTATATGTCATGGAAACATAACAAGCCTTTTGGTGAATACAGAATTCTTTTTGCCTATCATTATAAAACCTTTCTTGAAGAATTTATTTATTTGAATGGTGCTTTACACTGCTTTCAACAGTATATCACACCACATATGCATAGAAATGTTTAACTCATTCATTAAAATGATTGTTTTTATCATGTTATAGAACCCACCACCGATTATTAACCTTGGAGAGCTAGGTCCAGTGCGTTGTAAGAGATGTAAAGCCTATATGAACCCTCACATGATGTTTATTGATGGTGGACGCAGGTTCCAGTGTGTATACTGTGGTGCGGCTACTGATGGTAAGATAACTACTTCATTTAACCCTTTCCCTCATACGACAATTCTGCAGCAGAAGACATTGAACATATTTTGTCAAAAAATAGAAAATCTCTATAACTAAATGGATAACCTATGACTTAAAGTGGAAAACATTGTGTCAAAAGGAAAAATTGCTCGTTTTGCAGAGGCATCAGAAAGCGTCTATATGAGGGAAAGGTTTGACTGGTAGAAGTAAACAGGCCTTTTGCCTTGAATAACTTTCTTATAACAGAACCTGCCGAGCCCTGGTAGCTCAGTCGCTAAATCCAGGAGTTGTAAGTTCGAACCCCAGCTCGGTCAACAAAGTCAGTGACAAGCGTTATTCGTCTTTCACCAATGGGCTAACAATCTATACATGTTTAAAAGCAGCCAGTTGCTTGGAAAGTATGTTGTGTGGAGTTCTGGTGTGAGAATACCAGGAAACATATGAGTAGGTGATCTGGCCGCCATGATATGACTGAAACTTTTTTGAAAACGGCATTTAACCCCAATCAATCAATATAACAGAAACTAACACTGTTTTGTTTGTCCCTGGAAGAATCATCTCCTTTAGATAAGGATTTAGAATCGTCCCCCTTTGTTTAGTGTCTGGAATCATCTCCCTTAGATAAGTTCCCGACGGAACATTAACCATTTCTGCTACAGACAACTTTGAATGAAAAAATCTCTATAAAGGAATTGAATAGAGTTGAAAACATTGTGACAAAAGGAGAAATTACTCATGATGAACAATTTTACCTTATGACACAATGTTTTCAAAAGTTATCTGCTGCGAATATGTCAAAATGCATCTGCAAGTGTGACAGGATTAATAACATGAAATAGGAACCTCATCAAGAGCCCCGAGTCCTGAAATTCCTTTAATTTATAATTTTAAGATCTGTTTGAGCTATAGAAAGAAATAAAAAATTATATATTTAGATAGAAAGACTTCCGAATTGATTTTTGATTAACGAACTGTATACTGCTAATGGTAGAGTCATTAACCTTACTTCTGAAAATATTGCTTGTAATGAGAAATTTATCATGATGAATCATTTTTCCTTTTTCAAACAAAAAGTATTCTTTTTAAGAGGTATCAAAAGCTGTCTGTTTCAGAGAAAGAATAAAAATAATTTAAATCTATCAATGGTTACAATAATATACTCATCATATTTAGTTTGTAATCATTGTTATTTTCAGTACCAAATGAATATTTTGCACATCTAGACCACACAGGTCGTAGAGTAGACAGTTATGACAGACCTGAGTTGTGTTTGGGCTCATACGAATATGTTGCAACAAAAGATTATTGTAAAGTGAGTCCATTGTTCTTACTACTTATATACTGTCAGATCATTTTGATGTTTTTGAGAAGGCAATACAGAGAATGAGATTCTGTTTCTTAAACCTTTTCCCACTTTCAACAAATCTGAAGCAGATCACTGAAAATGTCTGCAGGAAAATGTAATACATCTATAATTGAAAGTATAGATTTGTAAAAGACTTGAAAACTTTGTGGTTAAAGTCGTCTGGAACAGATATATAAAGTCAAAATTTGTCTGGATGTGGAAAAGGGTTAACCCTTTCCCACACACAACAATTCTGCAGCAGACGACTTTGAACATATTTTGTCAACAAACAGAAAAGCTCTATAGATAATTAAATGGATAACCTATGATTAAAAATGGAAAACATTGTGGCAAAAGGAGAAATTGCTCGTTTTTAGCAATTTCTTCTTTTGTCACTATGTTTTCAAAACCCGTCTGCTGCAGAATACTTATCAATTACCTGTTGTTACCTATACAGTATTGGTATAAAGGATATATGATTTGCCCAAAGCCTTTCCACCATTATTCATATCAACCCTTATCCCACATACAGAATATTTCTGATGCCCTTGCAGCAGAAGACTTTTGAAAAATTGTCATATTGTTTTCAACACCATTCAATAACACTTCTTTTTTTTGTAGAAATGTTCTTAATTTTACCAAGATGATTTCAAAGTTGTCTACTGCAGGTTTGTTTGATGTGGCAAAGGGTTAACAATTGTTCCCGTAAACTCATGCGCCTAGTATTTTTGAGACTTTCTTGCACAGTAATGGAGTAGTCTTTTTGAAGAACAAATAAATGTGTAGTCCTACACGATTAGACTGATTGAATGTGCAGACTTATCTTGGTTTACAATGTTTTCACAATTGTAGTTCAATTAGTTGTGCATTACAGGATCTCAAAAGATAGCTTTATTGACAATATAAGTCAAAAACATTGTGGTCAAAGGAGAAATTGCTCATCATGAGCAATTTCACCTTTGGCCACAATGTTTTCAAAAGTTGTCAAAATGCGTCTGCAGGTGGGAAAGGGTTAAAGTTGCATATAGTTAAAAAGGGGTAAAATAAAATTCACTTATTTAAAATGAGTTAAGTGCATGGTAATATTGAAATGTTTCTCGCTTGTCCAATTTCAGAATGGTGTATTGCCAAAAGCTCCGGCCTTTATCTTCATGATAGATGTGTCATATAACAGTATAAAAAGTGGCTTAGTAGATCTTATTTGTTCAAGATTGAAAAATGATGTGTTAGTCAATTTGCCAAAGTAAGTACACTTGTCTGGAATTGTGCCTAATCTTACCTTTTAAGCTTAACATAGACTAAAATGCTCCATAATTTTTTCACATTTGGGGTCTGATTGGTTGGCAATACATGTTTTCCTCCAAAACTTCTTGTTTGTTATCCTGTAAAAGCTTTTTATAGTTTTAGGGATAACATACATATGTATATGTTTACATCAACTGTCAAATCAATGGAAAAAAGCTGTAAAAAGTTGACACGTCTGCAGTTAACGACTTTTGAAAAACATTGTGGCAAAAAGGAGAAATTGCTCATAATGAGCAATTACTTCTTTTCACCTATATCCAATACATTAATTTTCATCAAAGATGTTTTCAAAGTTGTCTGCTGCTGATTTGTTGTATATGGGAAAGGTTTAATTTCATAATATTATACATCAAAATGGCCAAGAAGAAATGATGATTCACTATGCGAATTGACTGAGTAATGAAAATGAGCTGATAGAGATGTAAACTATTTTTGTTTCAATCTATTACAGGGACACAGGTGCTGAGGAATCGGAAATCAGAGTTGGTTTTGTAACTTATTCTAAGGAAATACACTTTTACAATGTAAAGGTATGGGATGTTTTAAGATTGTTTTTACTTTTCTTCATCCAGTATACAGCATGCTTATCAAAGCTTATTACAAATTGTATAAAAATGAGAGAAAGATGCAGATATATTGAAATTGTATATTTTAACCCTTTCTCACATACATCATTTCTCGGGGAAAAGTAAATGAGATGTATCAGAAAAAGAACAAATAAGATTGTCTATAAAATTATTGAATAGATTTAAACATATTTTGGAAAATTGAGGCATTTTTTCTTCTTTGTCTGTGTAAATAAATCCCCAATTCTATACAAATTTAGGGGGGAATATTAATAACAGTGAGAATTAGCACGATCCCCCCTCTTAGATTTGACACTGAACATTAACCAAGCCTGTATATTTCTCACCAATAGGGAGCCCTTGCCCAGCCCCAAATGCTGGTGGTGTCGGATGTGGATGATATGTTTGTACCTTTACTCGAAGGTTTTCTCGTCACACTAGCAGAGTCAGAGGCAGTCATTGATAGGTGAGTAATCAAATTTCAAACTGAAATCTTGCTTCCTAAGTTGTAAAGTTAACACTTACCCTTATATAGACGCTTTCTGGCGCCTCTGCAGCAGACATATTTTTGAAAACATAGTGACAAAATGAGAAATTTCTCCTTTTTTCACAATTTTTGCCACTTTTAGTCATAGGTTATCCATTCAATTATAGAGATTTTCTATTTTTTGAGAAAATATGTTCAAAGTCGTCTGCTGCAGAATTGTCGTATGAGGAAAAGGGTTAAACACTTTTTTTCACATAAAGACGCATTATGACGCCTCTGGAGACTTTTGATAACATTGTAACAAATGAAGAATGAGCAAGTTTTCCTTTCGTCACAATGTTTTCAACTAAATTTGATATTGATACTTTCACTTACTGAGATTTTTCACATTTTTGTCCATTTGTTTTCAAAGTCATCTGCTACAGATTTGTTGTAAGTGGGAAATGGTTAAACATGTACACTTAAGGGATCGCTTTACCATTGTTAGTGCACCTGTCCATCATGTGTTTATGATACCGGTTATTATGGACATTTTAAAATTCTTGGTGTTATGTTTTCACCCTTTTGTTTTGTATCCGCGTCATCTGTGATTGGGCTTATAGCAAAATGTTATTGTTTTGCGTTTTATATTTTTAATTTGCCCCCCCCCCCCACACACACACATAGCACGCTCTGTCATCTGCTGACGGTTCTATTGGTTGATTATTACAGTTTGCTAGCCCAGATCCCGACAATGTTCAATGAATCCCGGGAGACTGAGCTTGTTCTAGGGCCAGTCATTCAGGCAGGCCTGGATGCCCTAAAGTCCGCAGACAGAACAGGAAAACTTTATATCTTCCACACGTCATTACCAATTGCTGAAGCGCCTGGTAAACTTAAAAACAGAGACGATAGAAAACTGCTTGGAACTGATAAAGAAAAGGTTTGTGTTATGTCTTCTTGTTCCACTTCTTTGACATCGACTGGCTGAGGTCACCATATGCTGAGATTGTGTGTGACATCTCGAAACCTCGTTTATTCATTTTCATTAAAAGCTTCATTCTGATATTAAAGGCATTGTTTGAACTTTGCCCTTAGTCATCAATAATGTGTTACATTTGTTGAAACAAAATATTTAATAACATTTAAAAGATAAAGTACAGTTTGTACGGACAAATAATACCAATCTCAAAAAAAGAGCATTTTAAGATCTGTTGTAAGTGGGTTAACCCTTTCCCTCATATGACAATTCTGCAGCAGACGACTTTGAACATGTTTTGTTAAAAGATGGAAAATCTCTATAGTTAAAAGGATAACCTATGACTAAAAGTGGAAAACATTGTGGCAAAAGGAGAAATTGCTCGTTTTGAGCAATTTCTTCTTTTGTCACTATGTTTTCAAAAAGCTGTCTGCTGCAGAGGCGTCAGAAAGTGTCTATATGAGGGAAAGGGTTAACAGGGGTTTTGTTTGTGACAATTATATGTAGATATCTGTACCGTATTCAATATACAACAATTTTTCAGAGCTTTCTTGAAAGTTTTTTTGACTAAATAGCAAACAATCTATATGCAGAATAGACTTCCTAAATACCCTAAGATTGTTCGTTTATCTGGTGCACCTCTCATACATTAGCTCTACTCTTGTGTTCCACTTTGATGTATTTTCAGTCAATCTTGACAGCTCAGACCAAATTTTACAGTCAGCTGGCCCAAGAGTGTGTGACCGTGGGCTGCAGTGTAGATGTGTTCCTGTTTCCCAACTCTTACTGTGATGTTGCGACAATCTCTGATATTTGTAGATTGACTTCGGGAAATATGTACAAATACAGTTACTTCCAGGTAAACCATTTCACCACTCTAGAAAAATGGAGTTAAAAGTCCATATTTGTTTGGTAAATTGTTTCATAAAATCTTCAATTTCCATCTTTAAAAGAAAAAAACATTTTGAAACTTTGAAATATAATTTTATAATATTTGCTTGAATTCATTGTTGAAAAAAGTGAATTTATTTTAATGAGCTATCTCATTTCCCCATATTGTTTTTAAAAGTTTTCTGCTGTCAAAAGGTTTAATTGAAATAATGATGGAAAGAATGGGTTAATAGATGATCAAAATAATTGGTGGTTTTTTAATGCATATTAATAAAGTGTAAACATAATCAAATCTGTTGGAGAGTGAATCACGGAAAGTCTTTCTTCATCCTTGTTTAATATCCTATTTTACCAAATGACGTTTTTATCTTGCTTTAGGCTGACTTGGATGGAGACAGATTTATGGAAGACTTCAAGCACAATATTCAGAGTCAGAGGGCATTTGATGCTATTGTTCGAGTCAGAACTAATCAAGGTAAAAGCCAAATGTTAATTCATTATGCTTAACATGTCTGTTTGGAGTTTTTGGTGAAAACAAGTCAGAAAACATATAAGTGGGTGAACTGAACGTATTATATAATTTTTTAAATAGCCACATATAGACGCATTTTGAGGCCTGTGCAGCAGACTTCTTTTGAAAGCATTGTGACAGAAGAAACAAATTGCTCTTGATGAGCAATTTCTCCTCTAGCCTCACTGTTTTCAACTCTGTTCAATAATAAACTTTTGGTTATAGGGATTTTCCGTATTTTTCTCTTGCAGATTCAAAGTGGTCTGCTGTACTTTTGTTGTATGGGGTAGGGCTAAACACCCAACAGTCAGTCATTATTATAATCATGAGCAGTTGTATACTTGCAATCTTACATTGGTTTCTTGCCACACCTGACAATAACTTTGCATTCAAATCTGATTTGTGATAAATGTTATAAAGTAGAAAATCTCTTGACATAACAGGGTTGAATTAGCCACATCAGACAAAAAGGGATCCTGTTGCATCTGCAAACGGTGAAGTCTCGGATGAGTCTGCTATGCACAATCTGTCAGTGCCTTCATTTACTATCTGCTTGCATGTGATATTGGAATATTAGCATGTAGTGCAAAAAGGTACAAGTTGGCATTTCTGAACAATGTAGGCTTAAATCAGTATGCAAATCTTTTTTTTGTCTTATAAGAATCTACACAAGTTAACAAATGTTTCTAGCAAATTTATGTTCACAATATGTGTACAGCATAGATCTTGGATCAGACAGTGCAGATGCATAGTCTGATCTGGGTCAATTCTTTTCTAATAAGTCAATTTGTACACTTTATTTAACCCTTTCCCTCATACGACAATTCTGCAGCAGACGACTTTGAACATATTTTGTCAAAAAATAGAAAATCTCTATAATTAAATGGATAATCTATGACAAAAAGTGGAAAACATTGTGCCAGAAGGAGAAATTGCACGTTTTGTGCAATTTCTTCTTTTGTCACTATGTTTTCAAAAAGCCGTCTGCTGCAGAGGCGTCAGAAAGCGTCTATATGAGGGAAAGGGTGAAATAGTCTTGCAGGACAGTAATAACCTAATTTTCTCAATCTTTTCTCCATATAACAGGGATTAGACCAGTGGATTTTCTTGGAAACTTCTTTATGTCAAATACGACAGATGTTGAAATGTGTGCTATTGACAGTAACCAAGCTATTAGTGTTGAGATTAAACATGATGACAAACTCAATGAATCAGAAGGAGCTTTTGTACAAGTGGCGGTTCTCTTTACAAGTATTAGTGGTCAGCGGAGACTTCGCGTTCATAATCTTGCACTTAGCTGTTGTACCCAGCTGGCAGATTTATTCAGGAATTGTGAATTGGATACAGCTATTAACTTTATGTCAAAACATGGTGAGTAGAACAAAGCACTTTCTACATTCAGTCATACGGTCTTTAAATGCATTTTGAGTAAGAAATGTGTAACATCTTTATAGTTTGAAGCAGAGGACCAGATATGGAGGAGTGAACTGGTCTTTTCCCATCCATATCTCTCTTATGACTCCACTAAATCCTATTTTGTTGGTACTCAAAAGGTTTGTCTCACAGAGACGATTCTTTTGAGTACCCACTACATAGGGTTTGGGGGTCAAATAAGGATGTAAGGATGAGAAATACCCTTCTTATCTAGAGTTCTGGTTTGAAGTATAATGTTTGTAGTATAATATTTTTTGTGAAGTTAAAATACATTGAATGAATGTAGTCATTGGAATGAGTTGAAAACATTGTGGCAATAGAAGAAATGGATCAATGCCGTTCCCACAATGTTTTAAAAATCGCCTGTATATGGGAAAGGGCTAATGTTAATTGCCTTATGACAAGTGCCGAGCCCTGGTAGCTCGGGCGATAGCAACGCGGGCTGTCAATCCAGGGGTTGTGAGTTCGAATCCCACCTCGGCCAACATTCTTTCCGATGTTTGACAAAAGTCACTGTGACATGTGTCATTCTTCTTTCACCAATGGGCTTACAGTCTATGTGGAAAAGCAGCCAGTTGCTTGGAATGTATGTTGTGTTGAGTACTGGTATGAGAAAGCCAGGAAATGCATGAGTAGGTGAACTGGTCGCCGTGATATGACGTTGAAAATTGTTGAAAACGGCGTTAAACCCCAATCAATCAATCTTATGACAAGTAAAACAAATTTAAGTTAAACCCCTATCTGTGTTCTATTTCAGCTTTAAGAAGTATCCTGAACAAGAATCCAAGAGATACTCGAGAACACATAATGAACCAAGTGGCTAATATTCTAGCGTGTTATAGAAAGAATTGTGCGAGTCCATCCTCCTCGATGGGTCAACTGATTTTGCCCGAGTGTTTAAAACTGTTACCTTTGTATGGTAACTGCGTCATAAAGAGTGATGGGATACAAGGAGGTTAGTAAGGCTTCTTTTCACCCTTTCCCAGTTACAACAAATCTGCAGCTAATGTCTTTGAAACCATAGATGCAAATTTATGAAAATACTTAATCAATGAAAGTATAGATGTTATATCATCATGAGCAATTTCTCCTTTTGCCATAATGTTTTCAAAAGTCGTGTGCTGCAGAGGCATCAGAATGCATCTACATGTGGGAAAGGGTTAAATATTAACCTGATACAGATATTGAATGGTTTACTCAGAATAGATTAACGGATTCTGGAAGATAATTAAGGCTTCTTTGAAAAAAAATCCTGCAGCACTTGATGTCCTTGTAACAGACAACAATTGTAAACATTGGGTGAAAAGAAGAAATTGCTCAGAATCAGTAAATTTGCCTTTTCCGACTATGTTTTTCAACCCTATAACAATATTATTTTTTCAATTATCCACATCAGATGGAAAAAATAAATTTAGAGACAAGTTACCTTTTTTCCCTCACCGATTTTTATTATGAAAGTGATTTTCTACACATTAAATATAAGTTCAGTTAGGGGGAAAACCCAACATACACACAACAATACAGGTTGATTTTTTTTCAGGATTGTTAATTAGGATTGATGGCTTATGTCTCAAGTGCAGCTATTGCCTGACTGCAATGGACGCTTAATGTAGGATCATTTCTTAATAAATGTCTAACTTGAATAGATTGGTACTCAAGTTAGGCAATTTACAGATAAAATCATAGTCTTAAGCTTAACCCTTAAGTATAAATATTGGATCGAGGTCAATTATGAGCAATTTCTCCTTTTGCTACAATATTTTCAAAAGTATTCTGCTGTAGATGAGACAAAATTTGTGGATAAGTGGGAAAGGATTAGATTTACTCAGACAGCAGAAATGACATTAAAGAGCATTTTCTGTTGGAATAATGTTTATTTCTGTTTTTTAGGTCAAGAAATTTCTACAGATGACCGAAGTTATCTGATGCATCTTATTAATTCTATGGATGTGAAATCATCGGCGGCATTTTTCTATCCAAGGCTCTTACCATTGGTAGGTATTCAAATAACTTTTTACTTTAACCCTTTTCCTCATATAGACGTTTTCTGACGCCTCTGCAGCAGACAGCTTTTTGAAAACTTAGTGACAAAAGAAGAAATTGCACAAAACGTGCAATTTCTCCTTTTACGACAATGTTATCCACTTTTTGTCATAGGATATCCATTTAACTATGGAGATTTTCTATGTTTTGAAAAAATATGTTCAAAGTCGTCTGCTGCAGAATTGTTGTATGAGGGAAAGGGTTAAACTTAATGTGCCAATGTATAACTGACAAAAATGTTTTTTGTTAAATTTCTGAAATTCTCTTGGCATAATGTTTTGCTTCTTTTAACAAGATGTATTTTTAATCTTTTTCCATGTGGAAACATTTTTTGATGCATCTGCAGCAAACAACATTTGAAAACAATGTTGCACTTTTGCCGCGTTGTTTTTGACTATTCAAATATTATTATTTATATCATGGTCACCAGTACATCTAAAATGGGTTTCTTGACTGTCGCGCACCTGGAGACTACATACACAATATTTCCAGTCAACTGGCTACCTTCACAAGCAGGTAGATTTTAGCACATTGGTGGAAGTTAACCCTTTCCCATCTATAGAAGCATTTTGACGCCTCTGCAGCAGATGACTTTTGAAAACATTGTGATGAAAGGAGAAATTGCTCAAAACGAGCAATTTCTCCTTTTGACGCAAAGTTTTCATCTTTATTCAATGATTATACCTACAATTATAGAGATTTTGGATATTTTTGAGTAGACATTTTCAATGTTGTCTGCTGCAGATTTGCTGTATGTGGGAAAGGGGTAAATGACGCTTGTTGACAATGACTTATTTCTAGCATCGGAAATAATGAATGGCTGGGCCAGGCTTATGACCCATGACCCCTGGATCGATTGTCCTCGTCTTTACTGACTGAGCTATTGCAGCTAAATTTGATTGAAATTTTTTCTACTGGCATCTTTTTTAACCCTTTCAAACATACGACAAATCTGCAGCAGACGACTTTGAAAATGGCTACTAAAAAATATGGAAAATTTCTATAAGGGAAAGTTTCATTTTTGAAAAGAGTTGAAAACGTTGTGGCAAATGGAGGAATTGCTCATCATGAGGAAATTTTTCCTTTTGCCTCAATGTTTTCAAAAGACGTCTGCTGCAGAGGTGCAGAAAGTGTTTGCATGTGGGTAAGGGTTAACAAGCTTTTATTTTTATTACCAGCATGACCTTGATCCAAAATCCAGTGATATGCCCGCGGCCATCAGATGTTCAGCTGAGCGACTAGAAGAGAATGGTGTTTATGTGTTAGGTCAGTAGCCAATTTGTGTCTCAAAGTATAACTAATAGCTTTATGACAGGAAAAAAATTGTTTAGAGAGTCAATGAAAAGATTCTTGATTCTTTTTGTAGTGAAAGCCCTGTGAATGAACTGGTTCAGTTGTTATTTATAAATTTCGGTCATTCTAAAAACTTATTTTCTATAGTAAATAAACATTTTGTTTTTGTGTCTGCAATGTATGATATAAAGTGAATTTTATACAAATGACTATTTATTCTGCGATTTATGCGCCGTGCTCCAGGAAAACCAACCTATAATATATTTTGTCAAGTGTTAATAAAGAATGTCTGCTGATCCAAATGGACCCGTGTTTGTTAAGTTCCTTGACACTTTCTGTGTCAAAGTTGTGAACAGTGTAGAGCCAGATCAAACTGCTCAAATGCCCTATGGTTGGTTGTTGCAGAGAGAATTATTTTAAGAGCGACAATACAAGCCAATCCATGGAAAAGGGTACGAGTTGGTATTTCTGAACAGTTATGGTTCTGATCTACTCTGATTACTTAGAATGTATATAAGTTGACAGAAGTTGACAGAAGCTTCTAACAAGGTTATGCAAGTAATATTTGAATATTGTAGACATTGATCTGACTTGGCAAATGCACAGGCTGATCTGGATCTACTGTATTCATTAAAGGTAATTTGTGCGTTTTCCCATGGCTTAGCTCATATATGAACCCTACTGAGTTTGTTTAAATAGTGTTTTACACTGCTTTCAAAAATGGTGTGAAACCCCAATAAAACAAACAAACACTGTATCTGTATTCAACTGTTATTCAGTATTTCACAGCCTTTTCTTGGTAATTTTCCAGGAATACTGGCATTATTTATCCCCGACACTGATGCATCAGTCATTGTTCTATTACTGCAACCCTGAGCGCCAAGGAGGGAAGTTTTTCTATCATATTATATATTGAGTCTTTGGTATGACCAAACCGTGGATCGAACCCTGGTCTCCCAATCCCAAGGCAGAAACTGACCACTACACAACAGAGATGGTCCGAGTAATAAATCAGATATTGTGGAGTAAAGACCAGTTTACTCCTACTTATCTAGGTCTCTGATGACTCATTTATTCAATCCAATTTTCAGAGAATGGTGTCTCCATGTTTTTGTGGATTGGTTTTAATACAGACCCAGAATGGATACAGAATGTATTTGGAGTTCAAAGTGCTGCTCAGATCGACATTGATAAGGTAAATATGTTGGACATACTTTTGTGTCGCCTGGGCTTGGCTGGGTAACATTTGGGGGATCATACTCCTCTGGAGGTCCATCCCTGATACTGACTTGACAGAACAGAAACCTTATTTTTCAACTTTAAGCATAAACAGTTCATGGTTGATATACACGAATATACAGGCAGATATTGTTAAGACAATAACATAATGGGAAAAATAGTAATGAATTACATCTAATTCAGATTTATAATCATATATATATAAATACATATACACATATACATACACACATATGTATTAACTGAATATTTGCAAGTGGCACTTGCATTTCTTTGGAACAATCTTATTGTAAGCAGTGATGAGCGGCCTGGAAATGTATGCAATTTAATAATGACCTTCAGTGCTCACTGACCATTCACTTGAGTATTTCAAATGATTTGGAAACATGTCCAAATCTTAATCCGACTGAGAAAATTCACAGGTTTTTACTTATTTGGTATAAAATGTTTACAGGTTGACTTTTTGCGTATTTAGTCACTCTAAACCCTCTCCCACATACAGCAATTCTGAAGCAAACAATTTGAAAGCATTTTGGCAAAAACATCGAAAATCTCTATAAATGAAAGAATAATTATTGAAATTGGAGAAATTGCTTGTATTGACAAATTTCTCCATTTGTCACAATGTTTTCAAAAGTTATCTGCTGCAGAGGCGTCTAAATGTCGGAAAGGATTAAAGATATCGGGACAGTCAACAATCATTCACATGATTGGCTACTAAGCATTGCTATAAGAATGATAAACCTTGCTTTTCGGGGCTCAAGACTTATAATTCTTCTAAAAAAAATAATCAAATAAGCTGCTTTGAAGCAGTTTTGTGATGGATCTTTCTGTAAAAATACAAGGAATTAGACAATAAACTAAAATATGTTGTTATGATAGAAAATGTTCTACATTTTCCCATATACAAGAAATCAGCAGCATATGAAATTGAGAAAAGCTAGTTCAAAAAGTTGAAAATTTAATCTATTGAATACTGTTGAAACATTATGGTATTTATTTCTCACTTTGTGTCAATGTTTTCAAAACCCATCTGCATCATTTAAAAAGTTGACTGAAATAACTGTTTTGATTTAAATTCACAGAGCTCCCTATTAGATTTAGACAACGAGACTTCGCAAAGTGTCAGAGACGTTATCAGAAGAGTTCGAGAAAGCAGAAATAGATATATGAAGGTAAGATAAAAATAAACATGCTATTAATACCAGATTTTCTTTCAATCTTAAAACTGCTTATGAGATTGACTATGAATTTTGTGAACAGTCTCACCGATCACCACTGTCTGGTTATATTTTATACAGACTGTAAGACATCTTTTGGCAAAATACTGTTTGTTTGTCAATGTAACTTAAACCCTCTCCCACAAACAGACACTTTTTGACTACTCTGCAGCAGACAACATTTGAAAACATTGTGGCAAAAGGAGAAATTGCTCATAATGATGAATTTAATAATTATAATTAATATTTGATAGTTAAACTTTCAGTTATGGAGATACTTCACTTTTTTGTCAATATGTTGAAGGTCGTCTGCTGCAGATTTGTTTTTATGTGGGTAAGAGTTAAATGATGCCAGATTGAAGAAGAAACTGGACCAAATTGCAGTTATATGTTTCTGCTCAATACTTGGGCTAGATAAACACTTTGTAGACAACATTGAGACCTAGATTGGGTACGCATTGGAGGTCTACTGATCATAAGTCATAGTTGAATTTCTGGTTCTGTGGTATTGCTGGAATTGTTTTTGTCATGTAAAATCTAGTTGCAAACATGACATTTTGTGTGGACACCTTGTTCACAAATACATCTTTGATATTTTTCCTTTTGTTGTATATCTTTTAATGATTCTATGTCATAATAATAATCAAAATAATCTTTATTCACCTTTTTAGTTGACAATTGTCAGACAGAGAGACAAGTTGGAACCATGGTTCAGTCATTTCTTGGTGGAAGATAAAGGAGCAAATGGCAGTGCATCATATGTGGACTTCTTGTGTCATATTCATAAAGAAATTAGAAACTTACTCAACTAGGATACACCAGTACCAGCTTCATGACATATTCTTCCACAGCTGTCACTGGTGGATTATGGATATTTATGTCGGGAAACATCTATTGATTCAAGTGTTGATTTCATTTAAATAAAAAACACATTACATCAAATGCAATTTTCTGGACAATCTAAACTGATTAGGATCAAGGAAAGAGCTTGAGACAATTAAATCAATTAGAAGGTTAAATTTGGCATAATTAGTCATTCTCCTGTTTTAAGCCATTATCTGAAAGTTTTCAAGCGGTCTGCTTTGAAAACATCTGATAGTAGAATGAATGGCTTATCTGGTTCAAAGGTGAATGCTGCAGAGCCATCTAAAGTCATCTGTCTTAGGAAGACACTGCTTCATATGTGTCAAAAGTGGTTTAATTCATGGAAAACATAACCTTCAAAAATATGAATTTGAAAATTAAGATGATATATAAAGTTATATATCATAAACTGTCTCTTTTATGTTTGACATTTATCTAATGGTCATCTGTCTTTTTCTGTGTTGGCCAGGTTCATAGAAAATCTAGTGATTCTTGGATCACATCACATAAACTGGCTTTTGGGTCTTTGAAATCATTAAAGATCCAGATCAAATTGTACCTCTCCAAGTCTGATCAGGATCTTCTTTGTTTGTCATTTAGTCATGACAGCAGCCTGGTTCTGGAGAATGTTAATAACAAAATAAAAGGTCTAAATTTGATTGTTAAAGCTGATAACCCTTTCATGCAGCAGAAGACATTTGAAAACATTCTGCCAAAAGAAGAAATTGTTCATAATGAGGATTTTTTCCTTTTGCCAAAATGTTTACAATTCTTCCCAATTATCATACTATAATTTACAGAGAATTTCCATATTTGTACTTAGATACTTTCAAAGAAGTCTGCTGCAGATTTGTTGTATGTGAAAAAAAAGGGTTATTTACAAATCAGAGAAGTTTGTTTTTGGTGGCTTATGGCCCACTTCTCAAGTCTGTCATGCAATGGTATGGAAGATTTGTCTCACGACTCTTACTTTATGGACAATATTGAAAAGTCAATTATATTTAACCGTTTGTTTCCCTTATACAACAAATCTGCAGCAGACGACTCTGAAAAATGTTGTCAAAATTATGGAAACTCTCAATAAATGAAAGGGCAATTAAGTTGAAAACATAATGGCAAACTGACAAATTGCTCATCATGAGCAATTTCTCCTTTTGCCACAATGTTTTCAAAAAGTATCTGCTGCATAGGTATCAGAGAAACATATGTATGCAGGTGGAAAGAGTTATTTGAGTTATTTGAGTCTGCTATGAGTGAACATGTGATTACTTTGTTACGAGTGCACCTCTGTTTAATGTTTCGCACATACAACAAATCTGCAGCACATGGCTTTGAACACATTGAGTTAAAAACACAGAAAATCTCTATAAATGAAGGTATAATTACTGAAAACAGTTGAAACATTGTGGCAAAAGAAGAAATTGCTGGTTTTGTGCAAAAGTCGTCTGCTACAGAGGTGTCAGAAAGTGTCTATATGTGGGAAAGGGTTAAAAAGATGAGAAGACTCAAAAGAAACAAAGTGGTGTAATTAAATTGTTAGTGTCCATGTCTATATATGTATGTTGATGCAATACCTCTAACCTGCTTTTTAACCATAATTCAACATTTTAATAACAACACTTACCCCTTTCTCACATACAGATAGACAGCTCTGCAGCAGACAAATTTTAAAAAGCATCAAGAGTTATTTATCCTTTTGTCACATTGTTTTCAACTCTTCTCAATAATTTTAATTTCATTCATGAAGATTTTCCATATTTTTGCGGAAATAATTTCAAAGTTGTCTTCTGCAGATTTGTTGTATGTGTTAATGGGTAAGGGTATCGAGAACATGTTCAAAAGGTTTTTGACTGTCCCCTTGTTATTCATTTGTTGGCCTGGTGCAATTAGGACATAATTAAACTTAGTACCTAGCTTAAGTAATAACGGTTTTAGCATGAAGTCGTTACTTAGAAGAAACTACCCTTTTACCTATTCTCACATGCAACACATCTGCAGCAGGAAACCTTTAAAACCTTTAGGCAAAAATATAGGAAATCTCCATAAATGAAAGATTAGTTATTTAATCAAGTAGAAAAAATAAAAGAAAAGGAGATATTACTCTTGAATGTTTTTAACCCTTTCCCACTTGTAGACGCTTTCTAGAGCCTCTACAGCAGACTACTTTTAAAAACTTTGTGACAAAAAAAGAAATTGCTCAAAACGTGTCATTTCTACTTGTGTTTAATTTCACAATGTTTTCAACTATATTCAATAAGTATGCTTTTATTTAGGGAGATTTTCCATATTATTTTTGATATCATTTCAAAGCCGTCTGCTGCAGAGTTGTATGTGGGAAAAGGTTAAAGGCTGTCTTTTGCAGATACAGCTGCATGTAAGAAAAGGGTAAATAGTACTCTTATTTTGGAAAATTAAATTAACCCTTACCCTAATTCAGACTTTCTGACGCCTCTGCAGCCTTTTTGGAAAACATGTTGACAAAAGAAGAAATTGCTCAAACTGAGCAATTTCTCCTTTTGTCACCATGTTTTCGACTCTTTTCAATTGTTGAACTTTCATTTAAAGGTTTCAGGTATGTTTTCAAAGTCGTCTGCGACAGATTTGTTGTATGTGGGAAAGGGTTAACCCTTTTCCTCATATAGACGCTTTCTGATGCCTCTGTAGCTGACAGCTTTTTGAAAACATAGTGACAAAAGAAGAAATTAATCAGAACGAGCAATTTCTCCTTTTGACACAATGTTTTCCACTTTAAGTCATAGGTTATCCATTTAATTATAGAGATTTTCTATTTTTTGACAAAATATGTTCAAAGTCGTCTGCTGCAGAATTGTTGTATGAGGGAAAGGGTTAATAAATGAAGCGGGTTAACGGTCCTTATCCCATTTCCTGATACACTCTCTTTGGACTCGTCTTTCTCCGGAACAAAAGCAATTATTTCGAGAAAGGTGACTCCAATTGTAATATTTGTGTTCATTTCCCTACAATGTTTTTTTTATACATTGTCTGTTGCAGAGACAAAAATGATATCTTTATCAGGAGATGGGATTATTATGAAACGCTGTGCCAGACTATTTTCTTGTGATAATCTATGTTAGTCAGTTGTCTGTGTTTTAAATGGTATACATGTGAAAAGAATTACTTGAAAAAGTTGTGAATTAAAGTTTATTGAGATAAGTAACTGTTGATTATAATAGCTTCATTAATATAAAATCGTAAAGTATCTGAGTTGAAATTCTTTTTGGAAAAAATTGCCCAGCACTGTCAGGAAAAGTAATAAAGTTTACACCTCGTGAAATACAATGCGATGCTACTATTGATCAATTTCTGCATTTTATAAAAAAAATCTAATATGAAGCATCATAAAAAAATCATTATTTAAAACTTGTATAAGTGTACATATTTTTCTTTTTTCAGTCTTCTGCATTGAAAACATTACAGGAGAACAAGATAACATATGTAAAAAGTATGTTTGGATAAAGATTTGAAAACACTTGAGGACAAAAAAACTCTTGTAATTCTTGTATTGAAATGTTATACATTATTAATTGGAATCCGCTGTGGTCGAGTGGTTAGCGTCGGGGATTTCGAAACTGGGTGTCCCGGGTTCGATCCCCAGTCGCCACACTACGGTCATGGTGGAGTGCCCTTGGGCAAGGCGTATTTTTTAGCCTAGTACTGGTTTGTTTACCCAGGGATCATGAATAAGTGAACTGTCGCCGCGATATAACTGAAATAATGTTGAAAGCGGCGTATAACCCCAATAAATATATATACATTATTATCCCCTTGTGTGGTGGGGATATAAGGATCTGCCTGCATGTACCTATCCCAACAATATGATCCCTCTAGCAACTTCATTTCTTATCCGATTGTTATGAAACTTCACACATATGTTCACAAGCAATGTCTCTCATACAAATTTGCATTTAACCAACCTAGGTCAAGGTCACATCATATATTAGTGTCCAAACAACAATATGGCTCTTGTGACTAAATATTTTTTCTGATTGTTAAGAATCTTAATACATATGTTCACAAGCATTGTTCTTTTTATAAGTTCCCATTTTACCGACCTAGGTTAAAGATCAAGGTAACAATGACTAATATAGTTGTACAAAAAGACACCATTTCTCTAGCACTTTTTATTTGTGGATGTAATCCATCATACTTCATATACAGGTTCAGTGTCAAGAGAAATTGGGCAGGATTGTGTTTTACTGACCTGGTTCAACGGTCAAGGTCACAGTGACTAAAATATGACTGTACAAAACAATTTCATCGCTCTAGGACATTCATCACTCTAGCACTTTAACTTGTGGACAGAATTCTTTCATAATTTAGTCGCATTTTCTGTGTCAAGAGATATTTGACAGATTTACATTTTACAGACCTAGGTCAATGGTCAAGGTCACTGACTAATCTGTCTGTATAAAATGACATCATTGCTCTAACACTTTCATTTGTGGACATAACTCCTTCATACTTCATACCCAATTTCAGTGATGGGTTTGTATTTTATTGACCTACATCACAGGTCAAGGTCACAATGACTATAAATTGTCTATGAAACAAGGTATTTGCTATTATACTTTTATTTGTGGATGGAATTCCTTCAAACGTCAAGGTTTCACTAGGTCAAGAGTCACGGTGACTAAAATACATCTGTACTAAATGACACTGTACAGGGATTTGTATCATTGGCAATGCTCTTGTTTAGTTGTTTTTTAGCTCATCTATGCACGAAGTGTAAGGTGAGCTATTGTGATCACATTTTGTCTGGCGTCCGTCTGTGATGCGTCATGTGTCGTCAACATTTGCCCTTGTTAACACTCTACAGGCTACATTTTGCATCTGATCTTCATGAAAGTTTATCAAAACATTTATCTCCATCAAATCTTGGACAAATTCGAAACTGGGCCGTATGAGGTCAAAAACTAGGTCACTAGGTCAAATTGAAGGGAAATTTTGTTAACACCCTGGAGGCCACATTTTCAATTTGAGCATGTTGAAACTTAATCAGAATGTTTGTCTTGATAATATGTAAGTCAAGTTCGAACACGGGTCATGTCGGGTCAAAAACTATGTCACTGTCAAATTGAAGGAAAATCTTGGCCGCAATTTTTGCTTCAGTAGTTTGCAATTTTGTCAGAATGTGTCTTTAAAATATCATGGACAAGTTCGAAAAAGGGCCATATGAGGTCAAAAACTAGGTCACTAGGACAACTTGAAGGGAAATCTTGTTAACGCTCTGGAGGCCACATTTTCAACTTGAGCATGTTGAAACTTAATCAGAATGTTTGTCTTGGTGATATGTAAGTCAAGTTCGACCATGGGTCATGTCAGGTCAAAAATTATGTTACTAGGTCAAATTGAAGGAAAATCTTGTTAACACTAGAAGCCGCTTCAGCAGTTTGAAATTTTGTCAGAATGTTTGTCTTAAAGATATCTAGGTCAAGTTCGAATATGGGTCATATTGGGTCAGAATCTAGGTCACTAGGCCGAATTGAAGGAAAATCTTGTTAACTCTGTAGAAGACCCAAAAATTATGTCACTAGGTCAAATTGAAGGAAAATCTTGTTAACACTAGAAGCCGCTTCAGCAGTTTGAAATTTTGTCAGAATGTTTGTCTTAAAGATATCTAGGTCAAGTTTGAATATGGGTCATATAGGGTCAAAAACTAGGTCACTAGGCCAAATTGAAGGAAAATCTTTGGATTGGATGCCACATTTTTTGCTTCAGCAGCTTGAAATTTTGTCAGAATGTTTGTCTGAATTATATCCAGGTCAAGTTCGAATATGGGTCATATTGGGTCAGAAACTAGGTCAATAAAGGAAAATATTGTTCAAACTCCAGAGGCCACATTTTTACTTTGAGCAAGTTTTTCAGAATGTCCTCTTTATGATATCTAGTCCATGTTGGAAAGGGGTCATACATGTATCAGGTAAAAAAATATAGATCACTAGGCCAAATGAAGGAAAATCTTGTTAACACTGTGGAGGTTGCATTTAAGAATAATTGTCTTGATGTGTTTTGCATTGCAGTACATTGTATAATTTAGGTGAGCGAACTAGGGCCATCATGGCCCTCTTGTTTATACATTCAATTAGTGCAAACTTCGTAAGTCTTCCCCTACTGCAGAGTAATATTAATTCCTTTGCAGTAGATGAAATGTCTGACCATTTTACCTCATCTGAATTTTGGTGTAAAAAAAAAGATGAGCTCTTGTTATCACTTGATGAGCGTCTGCATTGCAATCTAGGTTAAGTTTTTATAAGCTCCTCTGTGCACGAAGTGCTCAAAGTGAGCTGTTGTGTATCGTCCGTAGTCAAAAGTCTGCTTTTGTGAACAATGTTCATGACTTATTAAGATTGTTTGCAAGGATCATAATTACCATATATTTCACCCGGGTTATGGTTCCATGCTTCCTTCTAGACGAAGAATTTGCAATAAGTTTGGTGTTTAGGAAAGCAGATGAGCAATGGCATCCCCTTGGGCTGTGTTCTTGTTTCTTTCCTTCTTCTTTTTTCATTTTGTTTAACCCTTTCCCACATACAGCAAATCTGCAGCAGAAGACTGTGAAAACATCTAGGCAAAAATATGACCAATCTTTATATATGAAAGTATAACCCTTTCCCTCATACGACAATTCTGCAGCAGACGACTTTGAACGTATTTTTGTCAAAACATAGAAAAGCTCCATATTTGAATGGATAACCTATGACTATAAGTGGAAAACATTGTGGCAGACGGCTTTTTGAAAACGGTGACCAAAGAAGAAATTGCTTAAAACAAGCAATTTCTCCTTTTGCCACAATGTGTTCCACTTTAAGTCATAGGTATTCCATTCAATTACAGAGATATTCTTTTTTTTTGACAAAATATGTTCAAAGTCGTCTGCTGTAGAATTGTTGTATGAGGGAAAGGGTTAGATTCATTGGTGTGGTGTGTGGAGCACTTTTGTCTGCTGCAAACTATTGTTGTCAACCCTTTCCCATATGAAAATGCATTATGATGTATCTGCAGCAGACACTTTTTAAAAACGCTGTGGCCAAATGGGAAATTGCTCCTCTTGCCACAAAGATTTCAATTTTATTCAATAAGTATTTCTTTTTATTGTGATTTCCATATTTTGCCTAAATTGTTTTCTAAGTCATTTGTCACATGTTGGAAAGAAAGGTATACAAATGTAAATTTGTAAATATATCCTGTTGCACCAAACCTCATAATTATAGCAAACACTTTTAGCGCTGTTAGGTTAATCCTTTCCCACATACGACACTTCTGCAGCAGACGACTTTGAAAATATATTGTCAAATAATGAAAAATCTCTATAATTGAATGGATAACCTATGACTAAAAGTGGAAAACATTGTGACAAAAGGAGAAATTGCACGTTCTGTGCAATTTCTTCTTTTGTCACTATGTTTTCAAAAAGCCGTCTGCTGCAAATGCGTCGGAATGTGTCTTGCAAGTGGGAAAGGGTTAATAGTCTTAAAGACTGATGCTGTTATCAACTGTTACTCTATATGTGTTCTTGCTCTGTCATGATTTTTATTGTAACAATAAACATGCTATTTATTTAAAACAGATGACATCACATATGTTAATAATACAACTTTATGGAAATAAATTTACTATTATGTAAAACCAATCTTTGTTTATGATTTTAAAAGCATCGAGACAAGATGATGGAAAATCTCTATATATGAAAGTATAATTAAAGAGTTTAATATAGTTAAAGAATAAAACAATTGGAAACATTTTGGCAAAAGGAGAATTGCTCCTTATGAGGATTATATCCTTCAGTCACAATATCTTTTTCAAAAGTCGTCTGCATTAAAGGGTTACAGTCTAATACAAAAGGATGCAGATTTAAGTCACATAATATAGGAGCCGTCCCGCGAGAAAACCAACATTACGATCTCTGCGTAAAGTATCGACCCTGATCAGCCTAAGCATGCCGCGCAGGTTTACCCGGATAGACACTTTTCGCCTCTTGTGGTTTTTCTGTTTCAGGAATCATTACTTTATACCTCTTTCCCCCTGAGACGGAATGTGTCGGCCCGGATCAGTCTGATCATGGTCGATACTTTACGCAGAGGCCATAATGTTGTTGTTTTTCGCGCGACGGCTCATATTTTCATCGCTCAAAAAATCGGCACAGTGAATAGGGGGTATATGCTTCAACATTTAAAACATCTGGAGAAAAACAAGTGAATACTAGATATGTATGAAAAAGGCAGGGACAGTGTAGGTTGGGAGAAATTATTAACAAAACCTGTTGATCTGCAATGACATTTTCAAGAACAATTTTAATCTTCGAACACGATGGCCCTTTATCGATCACCTGAGTGATGGTATAGTAGCAAATGTGTAACTGTTAGTCACAGTTAGTGTCAGGGAAAGTTGTATCAAGATTGAGGAAGAAACAACACGAAGCAGACACGTTAAACCATATCAGTAAATGACATTAATAAGGTAATATGGCATTCTGAACAAGCCTTGGAAACCCAAACGTAACATGTAATGAGACAAAAATAACAAGGGTCCCAAAGTCCCTGGCGGCCATGTGTGTGTGTCAATCAATCAATATGGATTGATCATTGTTTTGTTATTTAATCGCATGATGGCAATGTTTTTCAACCAATAATTTAAGTTTTTCCTTTCAATCACCTTTCTTATGCACCTATCGGCCATGTTTTTCAATTAATCTATAAACTTTAACACTTTTTGTAGTTTTTTCAAATCAAACCCTTTTTCTTATGGCGCCTGTTGGCCATGTTTTTTAATTATAATCTATAAACTTTAATACTTTTTCAAATCAACCCCTTTCCTTATGACGCCTGGTTGCCATCATTTTCAATTAATCTGTAAACTTTAAAGCTTTTTGTAGTTTTTCAAATCAACCCCTTTTCGAATGTCGCCTGGATGCCATATTGTTGTTGTTTATTTTTGATGTATTTGGTCTTTTACACATGTTATTCACAAATAATTACATAAAAATACCATTTACTTGTTCATTACTTTAGCACTACATTATATCTTCAAGTTGACCTAATGAGTAACAATCTATTTGTTTAGCGCATCTAAACCCTAAATATATGGGAATCATTTTAAGTTCCCATCTGAATAAGTAAAAAATGTGGTTTCATCTTCTAGAGGTTCCACAAGAGTTTTCGTGACCGAAATTAGCCAGGATTCATCAAGACTAGCATTCTGATAAAGTGTCGCCATGCTTAAATCCTAAATGCAATGTCCTCAAGAGTTTTCTAGTGGCCAAGTTTTAACCTGAAATAACCCATATTCTATGTTGGCCTGGATACCGTCAAACACGACATCTAGAGTCGCATTTGATGCTTCAATACATTTCTTAAATGTCCTCATAAACTAGAGTTTTACCCCACATGACACATATTCGAACATGACCTAGATATCACCAAACAAACGTTCAAACAAAGTTTAATCATTCTGGAAACAAAAATGCGACCTCTAAAGCAAATAATTGACATCGAAAGACGGACACAGGTTGATTACAAATACTCGCATTGAGCACCTCGTACTCTGGTGAGCTTTAAATGGTTGCTTTTACGCCAAACATTTCTCTCACATCATTGTAAAACACATACCGCTTGAAAACATTATAATTGTATCTCCGAGTTTTCAAAAATGTGTTGAGTGTAGACACTTTGAAAACGTCGTTTTATTGAACCAAACTTTCCTTGAGTAGTGACTAAACTTAAACAAAGAGCCATGTGCCATGTTTTAAAACATAATTAATCCGATCGCAAATTAAATTGGGAATGTATGACTGCGTTCAATATACTCTAAAACTTTACTGTTAAACGTGAAAATCGATGTGTTAAAATGCAGGAACCATAATCAATTTCTGACTGACATCGACTCTTCTGAACTACAAAAGATCATCTGAAAACTGTAAGATTTACTCAACTCAAATTGACCCTTTCCCACCTGCATAGTATTTTGAATACATTCTGGGAAAGGAGGAATTGCTTCTTATGGAGATGGAATATCGAAGATTGGTTGATTCATCGGAACCCAGGGTCGATATCAACAGTGTTTTCAGTTCTATCACGGCTGGAAGTTCACCTTATTGTGTGTACATAAGTATACTTTCCCTAAAACAGACGCTTTTTGACGCCTCTGCAGTAGACAGCATTTTGAAAACATAGTGACAAAAGAAGAAATTGCTCAAAACGATCAATCACTCCTTTTGACACAATGTTTTCCACGTCTGCAGCAGACGACTTTTGAAAACAATGGATCAAAATGAGCAATTTCTCATTTTGCCACAACGTGTTCAACTTTATTCAATACATGAGCCGTTCCATCGAGAAAACTAACATTGTGGACTCTGCGTTAAGTATCGACCCGGATCAGTCTAAGCATGCCGCGCAGGCTTACCGGACATACACTTTCCGCCTACTGGGGATTTTCTGTTTCAGGAATCAGTACTCTATACCTCTATCCCCCTGAGACGGAATATGTCGGCCCAGATTAGCAGGCTGATCTGGTTCGACATCTTACGCACAGTCCATAATGTTGGTTTTCGCTTGGAACGGCTCACATGCTCTTTTATTTATGGAGAGTTTCTTTAGGGCTGAAAGTTATCTCAAGAAAACAAATGTATAGGTCTACTTTCTACAGTTTAAACAAGAAATATCTTAAAAAAGATAAACGGCAATATGAGAAAACACTAAGAAATGGAACACGCAATAATCCATGTGTTTACCAAAGGCTAATCGGCCATCTCCATCCAGCTTCAGTTTCTATTAATAGATTATCAGGGCCGAGAATACGCCACATGACTGGAGATTACGCGAGGCTCCCAAGAGGTGTATAAGTTTCAATTGACGATAAATAACTGAAAATTTATCATGTTTCAAAAATAATTAATATTTTGCTCTTACATATTATATTTCATACGTTTTCACTGATTTTGTTCACTGAAATTTATTTCTTAAGGAAAACAATTAAAGGTTAGTATGCAGAACATTTCATTTTAAAACTTCACCTTATTAGTGCCTCTTGTAGGATCGCCAACTTAACTATGAACCAATCAATACGTTTCATTTCCTTTATTTCTTCGACATTATTCATTCAATACTACATTTGAATGGTCTACAATCTAGATCATTTGTTTAACATCTAGGTCATAACTGAGGTTAAACAGCTATCGCCGAAAAAAGTGGCTAAAACAGGAATGACTCGCCATTGAGTTATTTCCATCTCAATTGAGTTTCAATACTATACAATGTAATTTCAATGTCCAAGATGCAAATCTTTTGATTACTATTAAATTAATATCGTCCGGTGTTTTCAAAGCATACGCCATTCAAAGTTTTGTATAAAGTATCACTTGTTGTGTTCGTTTGTATGGTTTTCTACGCCGCTTTCAACACTATTTGAGTCATATCAAGAGGTATCCTTGATAAATCACCAGTATTTACTTAGTATCACTTAAGTATGTTCTAACACCAGTGCACCAGTCGTTACGCTATCCTCAACAAAACTAAACGTTAACCATTTCCCACATTCAACAAATCTGCAGCAGACGACTTTGAAAACATAGTGACAAAACCTGAAAAATTCTCCATAAAAGATAGCTTGATTGTTGAATAAAGTTGAAAACCTTGTGGCCAACGGAGAAATTGCTCATCATGAGCAATTTCACCTTTGGGCCACAATGTATTCAAAAGTCGTTTGCTGCTATTGCGTCAAAATGCATCTGCAGGTGGGAAAGGGTTAAGGAGGGAAGCCACTGCTACCATTTTATAAAGTGTTTGGTATGACCTAGCCGGGATTCGAACCCTGGTCTCCTGCTCTCGAAGCGGATGTTCTGACAACTACATCACCGAGACGGTTTCATATGAAGTAACGTGTTTAACAACTGCTATACTTGCATGGTGATAATAGAATTTAAATTTGTCTTTTTTGTATGACCGCGTGTAGATTGAATCACGTGGTGTCACTGACAATGAAGGAAGTTAATTTATAACAAGTGAACTCTTTCAAAACTTGCAATGGTAGAACTACTATTGGAATATATATGGGGGTCAATTATAAAAACTTGTATGGAAATTTGAAATGAACAATTTACAAATTTCCCACCATAGCCATGGTTCGAACTTTATTATGAACCTAGTTACATGGACCATCTTTTGTTTATATATATATATTAATTTTTCTTCATTTCAATGTAGAGTGGCCTTCGAAGGCTTATGCGGGAATGAATCAAGTGTCCGGGTTTGAAGCGATCCTTTATAAGTAGAGTATCGAGGGATATTGGAGTCCTAGTGAGTTCGGAACACGGGAAGGATGAAGACGATTTGTTTGCTGCCCGCTTTGCTGTACATCCAGATCGGAGTGCTGACAGCTGGTCTAGTGGAAAAGTTTGAACAAATTCGAGATGAAGTGGAATCCGCCACTCCGTATGGCATGCTTGATCAGAATATAGATGAACAGTTAACACCGACTGAAAATGAATTTGATGACAAGAAATATCACGGTAATCATCTATTTACTTTCTGTCTGTGTGTGTATGTGTGTGTGTGTGTGTGTGTGTGTGTCTGTGTGTCTGACTAGCTGGCTGGCTGGCTGGCTGTCTGTCTGTCTGTCTGTCTGTCTGTCTGTCTGTCTGTCTGTCTGTCTGTCTGTCTGTCTGTCTGTCTGTCTGTCTCCCTCTCTGTCTCTGTCTCTATGTATCTCTCTAACCTCAACTTCACCCCCCCCCCCCCACCCCCCAAAAAAAAGATTTATCTCATACACATACTCAATTCCATTTTACAAGATACGCTGAGATATGAGAGCCCGTGCATGGGAAATAGCCTGAGTATAAGTTAGTATTTCAGAACAGATGCTAGTTATGTCTTATAAGAATCTATACAGGTAGCTTCAAACAAGATTATTTTGGGTAATGTGTGATCGATGTAGATCAGCACAGGCTGACGGGCTCATCTAATCTATTTTTTCCAGATTGCGATGACGTCAGACTTAGAGGCGAGTATGAACGATCCGGGGACTACAACGTGTATCTCAACACAACTGTACCTCACCGGGTAAGATAAAGATGTTCCCGTGATAGGAATTAACCTTTTCCCACATACAGCAAATCTGCAGCAGATGACTGTAAAAATGTCTGCTAAAAAATATAGAAGTTCTCTACAATTGTAGGTATAATTATTGAAGAAGGTTGAAAACATGGTGGCAATAGGAGAAATTGCTCGTTTTGAGTAATTTCTCCTTTTGTCACGATGTTTTCAGAAGTCGTCTGCTGCAGATGCGTCAAAATTCGTCTATATGAGGGAAAGGGATAACAAACAAACTAACTAACCCTTATCCAGCTGAATTCCTGCGACTGCTTTCATCACCATTAGCATTCGACATAGTTCTGTCTACAAAAGCCATTTATAAGCTATGCCTTTTAACACCGAAAAAGTAATTGATATGACAGTTGTTTTTTATGTTTAATAAGGAAAAACAGGCAATGAACAAGCAACTGTTTCATGATATGAAAGCATTATGCAAATTAATTATATATACCTGCACATTATCCGGCACTAACAGGTCTACAACACGAGGATCCCAAATTTAACATTTTAGTTTAATAATTTAATGGAACGTCACGGAAATATGATATGATGTCATTGAAATTTAATTGATAGTTTTACCTCATTCAAGCACCATTCATAAATGTTCTTGAATGAGTAAATTAAGTTATTTCGTTATTGAAAAAAAGGCAGCTGTATTTTTGTATTCTGTTTTAAAAGTTATAATAGGTGTAACGAATATGCAAATTAGCATCACCGGTTCGAAGTGATGGTCTTTGGGTTAAATATATAAGACAAGTGGACCCCTTCAGGGTTGAGTATACTTTTCGCTGAAGGGATCTTCTGCGTCTTTAGCCCGGCACGTTACATTGGTGACAGCGGTGGGATAAGGACAACTGCCATATCGGAGTTGCCTTACCCATGGGTTTCCCAGGCCAAGACTCGGGACGAGTCTTCTCGGAGTGGGAAGTATTGTAACGAATATGCAAATTAGCATCACCGGTTCGAAGTGATGGTCTTTGGGTTAAATATATAAGACAAGTGGACCCCTTCAGGGTTGAGTATACTTTTCGCTGAAGGGATCTTCTGCGTCTTTAGCCCGGCACGTTACAATAGGTATCTGGTAAAAAAGAAAATTACGTTACATTAGCGATACCTCGGTTTGTAGTATACTACTCGGATCGTGGGAGGGGAGAATCGACATCTAATTTGAACTTCGGTGTCGTCACCATTAATTGTATTACTTCCATTTTCTGCAATACATGATATAATATACAAAGGGAGGTAATAGATTGAATATTTACTTGATGTTTTTAAGAGTAATCTAACGTGGATTTTTTTTAAATTTTATTTCTAAGAAATTATATTTGAGTTAAGTATCCATCATATGTTCAAAACTCATTGTTGAACATTGTTTGTGGAGCTCAACAAACTTGAAATTTTTAAATAATTGCTTTTTATCGTGTAAATTTCCCCCATTTAAGCTATTACTTATATTTTGCTAAACTGCATAACTGACTGTACAGGAAGGTAATACAACGACTATTTACATGTGATTTGACGTATGTATTTCAGATATAATTAAAACGCAGACTAATTACGTTCTAAGGAATGTTTATTATTGTTTTAACATACCGCAAACACCAAACTGTCTAAGCCGTGTGTCCATCAATGGGTTGTGAGTTCGAACCTAAGCTCAACCAACATTCTTTCCGAAGTTTGACAAAAGACATTGTGACAAGCGTCATTCGTCTTCTACCAATGGGCTAAACAGTCTTTCTGGAAAAGCAGCCAGTTCCTTAGTTCTGCCGTAAGAAAGTCAGTAAACACTACAGTAGGTGAACTGGTCGCCGTGATATGACTGAAAATGTGTTGAAACGGCATTAAACAGTATGTAAATAAATAAATGTATAAATAAATGACTTATTTATTAAACAGGTTAACTGTAGATTCGGATTAGGTTATACACGAACAGCGATCATGCAGCAGAAATATGGACGGGTCAGTTTTGCTCGGCCATGGTATCATTATAAAGTAGGTTTTGGTTCTACAGCTCGAGGCGATTTTTGGATTGGCTTGGACAAAATGAGGGCGCTTACATTACATGGTAAATCACTTATTTTGCCTCGGTGTTTTAGTGGTAGAGCGTCCGCCAGTCGAAGGTTCGATCCCCGGCCTTTTAATGCAAAATACTAGTAATAGCTTCCAGTCCTTGGCGCTCAAGATGATGAATGACTCGTTGGAGTCAGTAAACGAGGACCAGTATTAATGGTAACTTACCAAGGGAATGCCGTGATATGTAACTGGTAAATTGTCGTAAATGACGTAAACAGAATACAAACATCTGTTTGCATTTCTTTGACGCTGCTAATTATTGCAACGGGGGAACCATTTACTAATGCCATACATACGGCATTAACCTTTCTCACACAATCTGCAACAGCCAACTTTGAAAGCACATAGAGAAAATCATGACAATTCTCTATATAAAAAGGTATAATAATCGGGGAAAAAAATGAAATTATTGTGACCAAAAAAGAAATTGCTCATTATAAGCAATTTCTCTTGTTGCCACAATATTTTCGAAAGACGCGTTATAATGCGTTTATATGGTAAAGGGTTAAGACTATTTTAAACGAACTTGCGTATTTTCAGGCGCAACAGTTCTGACTGTTACCATGCAAGATTGGCTATACAGAATCAAGGTGATACAATACACTCATTTCACCATCGGATCGGAAGTAGATGGTTACAGATTAAGCATTGGTGGCTACAATTCTAGTCACGTGCTTCCGGATGATTTTTCAAACAACAATAGAGCGCGATTCGCTACGTACGACAAACCTGATATGCAAAACTGTGCTGCTAATCAACGGGGTGGTTGGTGGTACAACTATTGCACGTTCGTTCTACCCACGGGAAAGTATTATCCCAGGGGTCATTACGTTCCACCCCGACATTTCTACGATGGTATTTTCTATGCAGATTGGCACAAATTCGATTATTCACTCAAGTACATTAAAATGGAAGTCTCTACAAATTGATATATGCAGAAAGTGTATATACTAAGCCTCTCATATATGTATAACCTTTTCCACCTGCATACATATGTTGACGCAATAGCAGCAGACAACTTTTGAAAACATTGTGTCCAAAGGTGGATTTGCTCATAATGAGTAATTTCCCCTTTGGCCACAATGTTTTCAACTTTATTTAACAATTTACCTATCTTTTATGGAGATATTTCAGGTTTTTGTCACTATGTTTTCAAAGTCGTCTCCTGCAGATTTGTTGTATGTTTAAAAGGGTTAAAAAGGACATATAAAAGAGATACGTATACTTTTCTGACTCTTTTTGCAGACAGTATGCGCAAAAGAGAAAAACGGATGATACTATAGATAAACAGGAAACTTGCCGACGACATACGCAAATAAGAATATTGCAGACGATATATGTGTTTACATTATGAATATTTAAATATACATATGCTGTACAAATAATATTCTACTTACAGTCTGCAATATGTACGGTTTATTCACTGAGATATTGCATTAAACTAATTATGATGGACATACTGGTTATACCACTTGCAAACGCATTCTTACACATGTTAAGCAGACGACTTTTGAAATAATTGTGGAAAAAGGTCTTATTGCTCATAATGATAACTACTTTCAATGGTTAAAGTCAAGTATAGACAGATGTGTTTTATGATGGGAAAACAATGATTAAAAAATGTTTAATTATAGTATACTGTTTTCTTTATATACTGACCACCACAGAGGTCTTTCTTGGTATATATACAATACATTTTATAACATTCAGGCACATTTTTGCCTATAGTAAATAAAAAGCAAATATGTTCAATTAGCAAAAACGTAATCCCTTTACGAGAAGCAAAAATAAATAAATAATGAATATTAACTAATTGTTCCGATAACATAAATATTTAGTCTGTTGTTTGTAAGAAAACTCTTATTTATTTTGCTCTCAAATGTTCATGACTTCGTTCATCAAGGGGGATAACTACACTATATGCGTATATCGTACATGTTTTGTATTTTACCTGAACCACGATAGGTGTTTGTTACTATCCTCCATAAGTGTGTTTCCTCTTTGCAATAGAGAGCATCAATTAACAAATTAAATCCATCAATTATGGTTTTATTTTGTTCAAAAATAAAGTCGAAAACAATGCAAAAATAGTTCAAATGTCTCGTAGCAAGCAATCTCAATTATTCTAAAACTGTTTTCAAATATGTGTGAACTCGTGCGTTTTAGTCCATTTGTAAATATGGAGTAACCTCCAGTTCTAGAAAATATGAAATATAATTCGGAAAAACTAGACTTATATAAATGAAATTAAATACCGTAAAAATATCGTTAAAAACTAGGTATACATCTATATGATGGTAATCGGACAAAAAGAAACAGGATAATAAGCAACGGCTAAAAAGTAACAGTTTTTGCCCGGGTAACAGGACAAAAGGCAACAGTTCTGATATTTTCCATTTCAGGTTTAACTAATTTTTCCTTTGATTTAATACACTTGTAACATATAATAGACACATTTCAATAAATGTATTTAGAATTTATGTTTTGTTTATACGAAATTTTAACTTTATTTATCTGGAATTGCAATGATTTTTTCCACTTTCCCCCACAATGTTTCTTTCCATCTTTTCGAATATCTGCCAGAAAATATAATTGCGTGCACAGGAGAAATTGCTCATTATAAGCAATTTCTCCTTTTCCAATAATGTTTTCTTCAACCTTTTTTTAACATCTGACAGAAGACTAGCAACAGTTCTAATATTTGTAATAATTGTTGACAGAATATATCATTGCGTGAAAGGGAGAAATTGCTAATTATGAGCAATGTCTCTTCTCCCACACTGTTTTCCTTTCGCTTTTTCAAACATCTTCACAAAGATATGCATAATACGTAAAATAACATTGCAAAGTGAAGCAGAAATTGAGTTACATATATTTTTTGTAGATTTGTGAATAGTTTAATCCGACTCCATTTTTTTTAACAATGCATTAGGGTATATAAAACACACACAAATGTATCAAAATTAAAGAAAATCATTACAATATCAAGAAGATGACAGTTTGTGTCTTTTTCATATTTGTAGATTAAAACCTATTGATTTGTATTGTATTTTGGAAAATGTGTTGCTTTTTATCCTGTTTCTTGTTGTCCGTTGCTTTTTGTCCTGTTACTTTTTATCCTGTTTTTTTTTATCCTACAATCCTATATGATAAATAGATATTTCTGAGTATATTTGTTTAGGACAATTACACAACCTTATTTTTTTTGAGCGGGGGTAATGCCTATTAAACTTTAGTTAATACAAGTCTATTTTTTTCCGTACAATGGATCAGTTCAATGAGTTTTTCTTTTTTACGCAATTTTGTAGAAACTCCTAGGTTTTTTAATATGAGCTTGAGCTCGGGGATGCTTAATTCGTGGAGGCTTTTCCCAGAACTGTCCTGATTATCCTGCGGTAATCGACTTCTGCCTGTTTAAGTTCATCCTGAATTTTCTTCTTCTTTTGTTTTAATTTATTTCCGCAACGAGCCGTAGTAGTTTGCACCTGATGGTATACTTGTAGTCACAGTTGTTTTGGTAATTATCACCTTTAACACATCATCCTGATTAATGTCAATTATCGCGATATATACATAACGTTGATTAGCGCCAATCAACGTCCCTTTGATACAATTAGTTATACGAATTAAACCAATTTTAAACATATCAAATTGAACAGTTTGACAAACAAACTTTGATAGAATTATTAAACTTACAATGAGTTAAGACAAATTATTAAACTTACAATGAGTTAAGACAAATTATTAAACTTACAATGAGTTAAGACAAATTATTAAACAACGTTAAATGCAATTTTAAGCATATCAAATTGAACAGTTTGACAAACAAACTTTGATAGAATTCTTACATTTACAATGAGTTATGACAAATTATTAAACGTTTAAAATTAACTTATGGTTTTATTTAACAAATGAATAGTTATAAAAATCATCTATTTTATTTAAGATAGGATAATAACAAATGTTGACATTTATCCGTTCTGATACAATCGCATTCTTTTCCTAAAATAAGTATCTGGGGCTACTATCCGTCCGCTTGTGTCCATATTTACATTTTATTGCATCGAATTTAGATAAAAGGCATTACATGCTGATATATATGTATACACAGTCTGCACAGCCACTGTAATAAATAGATATATGCTCCATCATAAATCGTCCGGCAATCGTCGGTAATCATCGGAAGCTTTCGCTAGCAATCACGGAAACGTAAATGTTACCCTAAAACGTTAGTAGTACTTGTAGAAAATGTTAAAAAGGACCAAAATTTAATTACTTTATTTTAATAAAATATATGTCAAATAAAAGGTAAATGAATTTACTACATTATACCGTAAGTGTCCTGTTAATTCTTTATTTACAAAAAAAGATATTCACTGAAGAACGTGTAAAAATTAGCGGAAAAATACCGTTTTCTTAACGGTTTATATGTAACAAAGAGGGAAATTAGGGTGACTGTATTCAAAGTTAAAAAGGACCAAAATATTATTAATATAAAACAAATAAAAAAATATATTTATATTCAGGAGATATTTGTCTTGAAAACTTGATAAGTGCCTTTTTAAATTTTTGCAAAATAAAATTGTTATTGAGAAAAAACTAAAAAGTTGCCCTATAATCCCATGTAATTTAAATTATCGATTTTTATAGTGGCTGATTCTCATAGTTGGATATGCTTTCACCAATTTAATCACTTTCAAACATTTCTTTCGCCATCCTATCACATTTTTCTTCAATCTCCCACTTCACTTTTACATAAATTATCACCATCTTATAACACTTCTCCCCCTCACCATCTTATCACATTTCTCACCAACCTATCATTTCCCTCACCAGCCTATCAAAGTTATCTACGATCTCAACATTCTATCACAATTCTTTCCCTCACCATCTTATCACACTTCTCGCCAACCTATCATTTCCCTCACCAGCCTATCAAAATTATCTAAGATCTCAACATTCTATCGAACTTCTTTCCCTCACCATCCTATCACACTTCTCGCCAACCTATTATTTCCCTCACCAGCCTATCAAAATTATCTACGATCTCAACATTCTATCGAACTTCTTTCCCTCACCATACTATCACACTTCTCGCCAACCTATTATTTCCCTTGGCATCCTATCAAAGTTATCTACTTTCCCACCATCATATCACACTCTTTCAATCACCATATTATCACATTTCCCTCACCATCCTACCAAAGTTATCTACGATCTCACCATCCTACCAAAGTTATCTACGATCTCACCATACTATCATATCCCTCACCAACCTATCATTTCCCTCACCAGCCTATCAAAGTTATCTTCGATCTCAACATTCTATCACACTTCTTTCCCTCACCATATTATCACACTTCTCGCCAACCTATCATTTCCCTCACCATCCTGCCAAAGTTATCTACGATCTCGCCATCCTATCACACTTTTTTCCCTCACCATCTTATCATATTTGTCTCTAAACTATCATTTCCCTCACCAGCCTATCAAAGTTATCTACGATCTCACCATTCTATCCCATTTCTCTCCCATTACAGTAAAATGCTTACCCTCACTATCCTAACACCTCACTATCACACTTCTCTCTCTTTTACACTTCTGTCCTTCCGAACTTTCACAATTCTCTCGCTCTAACCTCACACCTCACTTGTATACTTCTCTCTCTGAAACCTCACTTTAACACATCCGTCTTTCCAAACTTTCACAATTCTCTCGCTCTAACCTCACACTTCTCTCGCCCTCACCTAACTTTCATAATTCTATCTCACCTCACAATACAACTTTCACAATTCTCTCGCTCTAACCTCACACTTCTCTCGCCCTCACCTAACTTTCATAATTCTATCTCACCTCACAATACAACTTTCACAATTCTCTCGCTCTAACCTCACACTTCTCTCGCCCTCACCTAACTTTCATAATTCTATCTCACCTCACATTACAACTTTCACAATTCTCTCGCTCTAACCTCACACTTCTCTCGCCCTCACCTAACTTTCATAATTCTATCTCACCTCACATTACAACTTTCACAATTCTCTCGCTCTAACCTCACACTTCTCTCGCCCTCACCTAACTTTCATAATTCTATCTCACCTCACATTACAACTTTCACAATTCTCTCGCTCTAACCTCACGCTTCTCTCGCCCTCACCTAACTTTCATAATTATATCTCACCTCACATTACACTTCGCTCTCAATTCATTTTCACACTTCTCTCGCTCTCACCTCACTTTCACACTTCTCTCGACCGCACCTCACTTTTACACTTTACTTATATCACCTCACATTTACACTTCGCTCTCACTTCACATCCACACTTCTCTCGCTCACACATCAGTATATATATATATATATCTCTTGCTCTCTTTTTCTCTCTCTATCTCATCTCTCTTTCTCTCCTCTCTCTCTCTCTCTCTCTCTCTCTCTCTCTCTCTCTCTCTCTCTCTCTCTCTCTCTCTCTCTCTCTCTCTCTCTCTCTCTCTCTCTCTCTCTCCCTCTCTCTCTTTCTCTTTCACCTCAATTTCACACTTACACTTCATTTTAACTATCTACACTTTTTTTCCACCTCACATTCACAAAAACTAAAAAGAGAGGTAGATATTTTTAAACAAGAGGGCCATGATGGCCCTGGATCGCTCATCTATGAAATATGATTTGTAGTACGGTCAGGTAAGCTAATACAAGAGCCCAAATGTCAATGACTCGAGGCAAACTAGCCAACCAATGTTGTCGAATTAAATTGATAGGTCTGTTTCAGATAAGAAGATAACGTGTTTCCTATATCTCTATGTAAAACGAGTGAAGCCCGGGCCGTGGCCAATTTTGACCAGGTTATAATTTGAGGACCACTAAATAATACTACATATCAAATACCAAGCTGTAGGCCTGGTTTCAGACAAGAAGATTTCAAAGTTTTCCTATAAATCTCTATGTAAAACAGGTGACACCTTCTTCCCCCCCCCCCCCCCCCCCCCCCGTTGGGCGGGACCAATTTGAACCACATGGGCAGTATTTGTTGAGGGCCCCTAGACAATGCTACACACCAAATACAACCTTTGTAGTACCACGAACAATACTAATACCAAATATCTGATCTCTAGGCCTTACGGTTTCAGACAAGAAGTTTTTCGAAGTATTGCCTATATATAGCTATGTAAAACAGGTGACTCCCGGGGTGGGGCTAATTTTGACCCTAGGGGCATAATTTGGATAATCTTGGTAGAAGACAATGAGTCTATGCTACACACCCAATATTAAGCTCTAGGCCTTTCAGTTTCAGACAAGAAGCTTTTCAAAGTTTTTTTATAAAAAAATCCTTTCGGTTACCATGGCAACCAGAGCTCTGCGTGGAATTAATTGCGACGAACACTTTTGAAATGGCACCACAAAAGGAACATCCATGTGAGGAGATGTCGTTTGAAGGAATTGTTTACGGACGACAGACGACGGACGGACCTTCTGGTGATCAGAATTGTATACCTCCGAGCTAAAAATAAGGAGTGAAAAGAGAGAAGACAGAGATGAAACTGAGAGGGGGGTGGGATGGGGGGGGGGGGGGGGGGGGGGGGGGGGGGGGGAAGAAGAAACAGC